>APFE030767583.1:142061-262131 GCA_000404065.3 Pinus taeda | reverse complement strand
CTTTCAATGTTACAATACATATTTATACATGCTGAAGCATCCAATACCATGGACCGAAAAACCATCGCGTCCAAAACTGTGGACCGAAAACCATAGGTAGGTTCGCCCAACCTAATATAGGGTCCAACCTGAGTTAGTCGTGGAAAGAATATAACACAACCCAACAAGAAAGGCGCTAGCGGAGAGGGGGCTTGGCGTAAGCTCTCGATCCTAGCCATATGGACCCGCACAGAACTATGTTGAGGGCTCGACATAGGGCGCTTACGGAGGGTGATAACCCTTGTTTTTTGTTACAACCATGTGAACTAGGCACGATAGTTAAGGAGCTCCGATGGAAAAGGCAGGTCGTTGGTCCGACCCTTGGCCTGACCCTTCATCCTGTGGGGGGTTAAAATTATCACCCCTCGACAGTTAAGGTGCTAAGCCAGCGGGGGTGGGCATTAAGACCCAACCCGTAACCACATGGCCCATGTGGCCTTATTTTTAACGCATAGGAGTTATTGGGAAATTTAATTGTCTAACAAACTGCACCATCAGAGGATGAAATTGTCGCCTCCGTAGCAGAAAATAAGGTGTATGTTTAGGATAATTAGTCTTTTGGTCCAATTTGTAGGATGGATAACAATAAAACTTCATGGGGGAGCTTGTACAACCATATCTTTGTGATTTTTTGTCCTTTTGGAGCTCAAGAAGAGTCTACCTAGGGGTTTTTGGATATTCTAGATCCAATGGTGACCTTTATTTGCTAATTTGAGCACATGTAGGTTCAAGCTCATGGGTGTATGGATCAATCAATGTTTTGGAGTAGTTCTTGAAAGTGTTTGAGCATGGAGAAGGCCTTGTAGGGGTTTTCTTACCTTCAGAAGTTTATTGCAACAACTCTTACTTGTAGGGTTCAACTCTTCTATAATGTTTTCCCTATGTCTTATGGAGGAAAGTTTTCTATTTGTCCTTCAATGTGGAATTGAAGTGATTATATGATCATGTGTGCTCATTTTCAGATGGAGTACAAGGTCTTTGTAGGAGAAACCTTATGTTTCTGATGTTTTAATGACTGACTATAAGTTGTCATGATATTTATGTGAGAGTATGTGAGAGTTCTTTGTAGGATAATATTTCCTTGAAGGGGAAATAGCCACATGTTTTATCAAGAAAATTTTATGTACTCCTTTTTTCATTGAATATATGGAGCAATCTAGCTATGTTGGTAGGCCTGGAGATGTAGCCTACGAGGGGTGAAGTCCACCAAATATTTTGTTCTACTCTTCATGAGTGCCTGTATGAGTTATGTGATGTTGTGTTGCTTATGCTTAAGTTTACATGTGAAAAATAACTCATATCTTGAAGAGACCTTTTGAATTTTTTTTTTTTTTTTTTTTTTTTTTTTTTGTGTTAAGACCCATTTTTCCTTGCAAAGCATCGCAGAATGATCCCTATTTTTAAGAAGAGGAAATTGACCTCCTCCATTTTCAAATCATATTCAGTCAAGAAAAAACCTAGGAAGACCTTTCATTGAGTCTTAATTTCAATCCTTGTGTTGGAACTTTGCATCCCTAGACCAACGCATCATCCGGTCTTGTGACAGGGCATTGCACCACAACTAAGCCTTCTCTGTTCTTGCGTTGCATTATACTAGGGCCTCCTTTACACCTGTGTTAGCCCTTGTTCATGCACAAGTTTATATTTTCCCTGATTTTATCTCTGATCAGCCTTGTTCCATCTTCTCTTCCGTTAGTCTCTAAGTGTCTTGTGGTCCCTCTAAACCCTCCATTTGGTTTTTTTTTGTTCTAATACCTTTGGTAAGGATTTGTTTAAATATTTTCCTTTGTTATTATCATTAGGTTGTTTGCAAACTAATTTGGGTTGATCATTGAGTGCTTAGATGAATTTTCGTTCCAGTCATTATTCTGAAAAGGTTGTTTAAATCAGTGATTGGAATTTGCATCTTACTTTTCTTCATTTTCGAAAATTAAGTGACTTGACAAGAAAAATATTTGCATTAGCATTTAGGGTTTTGTGTGTGCATCAAAATTGGAACAATTGTATTGAAAAGGGAATTGCATTTTTCACATTGTCTGTTGCACACTCTTTGTCTATTCCCTTCCTTAGATAGATTTTTGTTGAATGATAAAGATTCTATTTCCTCATGCTAGTTTTCATTTTAGGATATTCAGGTGACATTCACGATGAGCCCCAAAACCAAAACTTAATTGAAGATAAATAGTAAAATTTATTTAATCAACCGAAGGATCATTTGTAACATTAACAAACATTTAGAGGTCTAGGCTAGAGACATGTTTTGACGTCGTTAAATGTAGGAAATTTTGTTATTTTCCAACATTTTATCCTAGGGATGAAATCCCATTCCACGTATGTGAGTGTATAGGATCATTATCTATGTACCCTTGGGTATACTGGATGATTCTCCATGCACGTAAAGTATATGGGAATGCTCTCATTGAACGGTTACACATTATACATCGCTACTAATGACTTCACTTCCACGTAGAATCGATTATATTGTGGAAGTACCCTATAGGTTTCTATCCATCCATAGGTAACTAAGTTCCACCTTGTACATCATGATACACTGAGCACAACGTTCGGGGAAAGTTTGTGCATGTATGTTAAGTTTTTGGTTCACCAAGGTGTATATTGCGGTTCCCGGTTTATTGGTAAAACCTTTTGCCTAGTTACCCCGTTGTTTTATTTTTGTTGTTAATTTCTAAAATAAATTAATCGACCGCAGAACAACATCCTTACCATGGAACAAATCCTTAGTAGATCTTAGGTTGAGACTAATGGAAACAGTTCCTGAGTCCACCAGTTAAAGAAACCCCTCTAATGGGAATCTTGGTCCTTTTCCTTCTTTCGAAAATTTTGGTGCTCCTTATATGGTAACATTGCCCCTTCTTGAATTTACCATTAGTTTTCTAGTGTTTTCAACCACTATGGTTCTAAATGTCCAAACGGCTTCTCAACCAAGTTCTTTCCACTTGAACAATATCAACTTCAAGTTGATCCTAAAGTTTGTTTTTTTCCTTCTTCACCTATTGTTTCTTCATCCATTTCTACCTCTTCACCTGGTGAAAGTCTTGATTCTAGTAACCAGGGAGCTAATAGAAGAATAAGAAAAGGATGATGAAGAAGAAGCAAAATAAGAAGGGGGCCAACCAAGTGACCATTTCTACCCATGCAACTAGTATGGAGGAACCTTTAAATCAACCTCGCAAAGTTAAATTCCCTTGCATGTTATATAAGGGTGACCACCTTCTTAGAGATTTTCATGGTATTCCAAATATAATAGAAGTGTGGTCTACAAGCTCATATCAGCCTTCGTCATCAACCTCTAGAGATCATGCTGGTGATAAACCCTCAATTAATGATAGTAAGATCCATGGGAGAAAGGGTAAAGTCAATTTTACTTGTAGGTTATGTGAAGGGAATCATCTTATTCACCTTTGTCCTTATATGGATGAAGCCTCAAAAGTGTTGGAAAAACTTATAGCTTCTTAGCCTTGTCTTCTAGCTAGTTATCGAAAATTTTCTCCCAAACCTCCACTAGTTGAGGAAGTGATTGATTAGAATATGAATCCAATCAATTCCCCTCTCTTTGAGCATGAATCCCATGAGTCCATTCCCAACCAACCATTGGTTGAGAAAATGGTTGAATCGATTCCACCTTCAGTGATCGTACCTTTCTCGTAGAGAGTGAAGTTCATACCACTTAGGTTCTTCTCATTTATTCAGTCTCCCATGAATTGGGGGGTAATCCTCCCATTCCAGTGGCACAGGGAGACAATCCTCCCATTCTCACAACACATGGGAGTGGTTCTCCTGTTCCCATAGCACTAGGGGGAAATTCTCTCATTCCCATGACACCCCCTCCAATTAGTGATCAAAATCTGGATTAGGGGCAAAAATTTGCTCAAAACTAAAAATTCTTGGAAAAAATCAAAGCCAGAATGACTATGTCCGTTTTGGTGATATGATCCTAGTGCAACTTGTTTCACTCAAAACGGAGTTCGTATGAGAAATATATCGCATTCTGATTGTTTGATGAAACTAGCGAATTTTGGTACAGGCTAATTGGGATGCTGACTAGACATCCGTATAGCCCAGTCAACAAAAAGAATATTCTAGAGAATATTCCTTAGAATATTCCCACAAGTGACCCAATTGCATTACGACAAGTGTCTGCACAGTATTCGTCAAGGGGCATTGAGGTAGACCAATAAGAGGGTGACACATGGCAAGCCCGGAGGCTACCATGTGCCCTCTCAAAGGTCATGCAAAATTTTGTTTGGCAAGGTGGGGAGTCAAACTCATGACCTTCACTGTACAAGCACCAAGCGTTACCGCTACACCACAACCATGCCACTTAACAATGAATGATTACATGTTGTATTTAAAGTTTATTACATGGTAGTTTGGAGATAACCACTAAGTTAACATCCACATGTGACCATAACCTGAAACTGGCAGGCAACATTTAATGCCAAAGCACCAAATAGTTTGGGAGTTAACTGCTAGCATTAACCCTCTCCCATGTGACCAACCCGAAACCTTAACTGCCAACATTTTATGCTAACTGCGCACTTAGTGCTAACTACGGGTTTAGCATTAATTAATCTGAGGTTATCACTAATTAAGCGATATTAGTTTGGCGATGGTTTGGTGGGTTCGCTAAATTCGGAAGTTAATCCAAATTTTGCAGAGTTAACTGTAGTTTTTCTAGATTTAGTGGAGATTTCTTAGGAAACATTGAAGAAGCCATAACTTTGGCATTTTTCGACCAATGGTTGCTCAGAAAGAGTCATTCCTAGATGATTTGGATGATCTAAACACAAGGGAATAGGTTTTAGAGGTAGAAAGACACTTCTATATGTGATTTTTCTACGTTTAAGTTTAAGGAAGCCTAGGGCCACTAGGAGAGGAGGTCAAGCCTAGATCAGCTGAAGTCCTATTGCAGAGCTTGGAAAGTCATTTTTGGGGTTTTTAGGTCTTCTAAATCTAATGGATTAGGTTGAAAAGCCATTGGAGCACTGCAGGTGCATGTAATCAGATTTTTTTGATGGGGTCCCCAGGGGTAGAATTGAATTAAACTTAGTCATTTTTGTAAATAATTTTATAAAATATGTAAACATTGATATACAACTTGTATTGGTTTAGTTGCTAGTGAATGAACATAGGATACTAGTTCTCTCCTATTGAACTAACCAATCCTCTTAGTGTCTCTCCTAACCTGATGAACATACGCTACTAGCAATAATAAGTACTTTCAAGCTTTGTCTTTGCATGGGTAAAGAATATGAATGATTATTGTTTTTTCCACGCGTGGTCTACATTGTCCCCACTGTTGGTAGTATAATATCTCAAGTAACTATCTTCATGAATAGGTCTATTATTGTGGTGGATCCCGCTAAGATATGTAACTCGCCATGGGTGGATCCGTCTTATTAGAAATGTAAGGAATAAGATCTTCATGGTTGATTCATCTCTGGGTTCAAATTCATATCCTTTGGTAGCTAGGTAAGTAGTAGTTCCTGTTACAAGGGGAGTAGTTTTCTATTTCTGAGGATTCTTCTCTTCCTAGTTGTGACTAATTGTATTGTACCAACCAAGATGACTGTAGCAAGCAAGGGACGCTAATAAAGATGTAGTTCTTGCTACTTTTCTTTAATGACTAAGGAACAATGAAAACGTAAAGGTGGACCAAGAAATGAAAACATGAAGTCTATCTAGGTTGTTGATGTCTTGGTGTTGTTTGCTTCTCTATTCATATAGTTGTGTTGTCATGTCGCCGTGCAAACATATCATGATTCAAAGTACCATGAAACCAAGTCATAGGGCCACACCTTCGCACCCCCGAAAATGGGGTCATTCTCCTCCTAGAAAGGGTAGGGACGGTGAGCTCAAAAAGGTAGGTCATAAAGGTACTTTACCTTAAACCATGCCTAGCAGTAAGGGGCATAGTGCAATTAGTATTTGGCGTAGTGGTTGTGACTCTATCTAAATGTGAGCTCTTGATTTAGTAAGCTCGGAAGAGGGTTGTGAGTGAAAATGTGAGCAGTAGTGGGAGGGTTAGTTGGGCTGGATCTCTCGAACTAAGTGTTCGAGTCAAAAGATAAAATTAGGAAACAAAGATGAGCTAACCCCTATTATTTCCTCCAACTAGGGGTTATAAGTACTTTAGTATTCCCAGCTTTAGTGGTGGAAATAAAGCTAGTTATCGTGCCTAATTATTAGAGATCTTATGACCAAGTATTCCCCAAGGGATCTCAACAATATTGTACTAGAAATAGGATCGTTCATGGGGGATATGGCATATTTAGTGACCAACGACCTCCCCTATCCTTGGGACAATAATTCAAATTTGTGTCACTCTTGAAATGGATGATGATAAGATGAGGACCGCAAGAGCTATTTCATTTCGTTAACTCTCTTGACTTGTCATGATATATCACTTTCATATTATTGGATTAGTGCCAAATATTGACTCAACCACCTAATTCATGCTCTTGGGCTACTTGGTATCATCTTCAACCCAAGCAACTTTCACATCTACAACAATGTTCCTCTAGGTGAGTTCCTTCCTATTCTCCTCTCTTTCAGATTCAAGAATTAGGTTAGGCTAGTTGGCTTGCTAGAAGGCGTCTTCACTGATAAAAACCTACCTATTTTGGTAGGCATTGTCAAATGGGGGTGTTTGAAGAGAAGTAGACCTAGCTCAAGCAGTAGCAACGGATTCCCCAACCATGAGGGAAGGCTAATAAGGATGGTTCATAGGGTTTATGCTGCCAAACACTGGGTAGTCTCCACAAAATGTTGACGCAAAGCACGCAGATAGATAGAGTCAAAGGGGCTTTAGCCCCTTATTTTTGGTCAGTTTTAAAGACTCACCCATGACCTGGGGACCATGGTATCATATTAGGAAAGATATAAATATTCAAGTCTTAGCGAGTCTTAGAAAGAAGTTAAGATAGAAAATTGGGTACATTGAAGAGCTTTGTTGTTGTGGGCAAGAGCTAAGGTAGGAAGGCTCTACTTCCTGCGCTTAGGTAGAGAAGGGAAGGCTCATGCAACTTAGTGCACAGGAGGCCTGGGTAGAGTTCGTAGCTGAGTGCGTGGACCCATGCAGCTGTGTGTGCATGATAGGAGAGTCTGTAATCAGTGACATGAAGATCAATAAAGACAATCTTTCGAAGAATTACTTAGTATTTCTGTTGTATCTGTTTATGTTATATGCTGCCAATTAATGATATGTTTTATGAAATAATAATTAATTTGCTATGCGAATTTACTGAAACTGTCTTAATAACGTATAAAATGAATGCTTAGGCACTTCTGTGAAGTTACATTCCATTTCTCTTATGTTTTCTAACGAATTAAGTAGATCTACTCGGACTGCAATCTAGGGGTACTTTTTGACGCGCAAAAGTAGGTAAATCGATTGTTTAAGGTCCACAAAGACTGATTGAAGACCTCCATGAAGGTTAGAATGCATCTTTCACTTAGTTATAGTAACAAGCCCTAGAAGTGTATCTATTTGTGCGAAGGCAGATCCAAGGTACTAGAAGAGATCATATTAGTCTTTGGATACAGAAACTTGGTTCTTTCATCCCCCAATACTGCTTCGGGTGAGGCTACAGCCTGTGCTACACGAGTTGTTTCCGAAAGGGCCAGCAGTGTAGGGTTTTGTTGGTTGACATAAATAACTATGAACATGGGTCAAGAACCCCTAAGCCAACAAATGGTTTTGTTTCCAGGACCAAGATCTGCTTAAAGAGATGTGTGATGTCACATCATTGGAATCTGACTAAAAAAGAGATTGAAAAGTGATTAGATCTAAAGATTCATGAGTTTGTGGCTCAAGAAAATAGTAATCCATGCCTGTCGAAGGAGGATTGGTTGAATAGATATATGTATACATAGGTACACAAAATCTTCTTCTGCACTTTCCCAAATGAACTATACGAGTGGTTATCTAAACTAACAGACAATCAAGGAAGGTGGAAGATCGATAGTCCTATAGTGTGGACTCCAGAATTAGTGAAACAACTAGAAGCCTCTGAAAACAAGATCGCGTGGGTTATTGATCATTGGCTTGATCGAATTATGGGAGGATTTGTTATAGAATTTGCAGTTGACACCTAAGTCAACTATAGCGAAGTAGAGCACAAAATCTTCAAAGGACCGCGAGGTAAGTATTTAAGGTCATTGAATATTGGATTAAAATGATATTATGTGAAAAGTGGGTAATGCCATTATGTTAATGTTCAGAGCTACACGAAGTGGAAGATTACTTAGAAATCATGAATAATTAGGACCATAGTATAGCCCATTGGTTGGACCTCCTTCAAGTGAAGACGAAGGGGCGGTGCAGACTACACTGTGCAACTTTGTTCAGCTAATAACTCAAGGTATTCCTAGAACACATCCTCCATCCACTCCACCTCCACCTCCACCACATACACCTTCACTCACACCTCCACCTCCACCACCACCATTCAACATGGTGAATGTAATGAAGATGCCAATCTTCAAGGGCATTGGAAGTGAAGATCCAGAGCAATTCTGGTTTGTTGCAAACGTTGTATGGACAACATAGAAAATCACTGATGATAATATAAAGAAGATGCAGTTGGTTACCGCCTTACAGGATCGTGTACTAACCTAGTACATTAAGTATTGTGCTGACAATCCTCATGCATCATTAGCGGAAACTCAGACAACTTTGAATAAAGAGTTTAGTAAGCCTAAATCTGCGGCGAAGTCGGTAATTGAATTTAAAGAGATCACGATGAAGGTTGAGGAGACACCTTGGGACTTTGATTAGAGGTTGAAGTTCTAGATCAGAAAAGCTAACATGCAAATCTCAGATAGCTAGCATCGCGACTGGATTATCGCGTCACTTTTTCCCTATTTAAGAATTGTGCTATCACAGTAGAAGATAACAACACAGGTAGAATCCTTAGTGATCATGATGAGGCTGCACACATCACCTATTCAGGGTACAAACCTGGGGTTATAATAGATCCACTCACAATTAGAAAGCCTATTCCTAGAGTTACAGAGTTTGAAGAAAGAAAAGGAGACTAAGCCAGAAGTGCACGTAGAGATTTGGTGCTTGAAGTGCAAGGGCCATGGGCGTGATGAAGATCATTGTCTAGTATACATGAAATATCTTATAGGGGGAGGGCCATCCCCTCTGAAGCCAGAAGCCCCAGCCAGGCCAAGCACAGGAACTACGCTATGGTGTGCCATTTTTAAAGTCACTAGGCAACATGCGACAAATAAGTACCACTTTCTTCAGAAGTTCATTCAAACACCTCAGTATTTGTTCTACAATTTCTGTAAATTTGTGGGCCACGATGAGTGCCACTAGATCCTATAGAAGGGGTGTGCTATACTGAACCAATCTGCAATTATGAGGAAAATGATGATGAGCTGGACCAAATCTACAAGATAATAGTGCAATATTAGGATTGGATCAATCTAATGGCATATGGACGGATTGCATGGGACCGGGAGAGTTCCTACACTTCTGATTTAGACGAGGAATTAGAGCACTGGTAGAATTGATTACATGAAGTTTCTACATTGTGATGCAATATGATGACAAAGTCACTGTGCTGTGTTTCGTCGGAGGTAAGAAAGTTACCTTACTATGATGGTTTGACTGACGTAGATATGTTTTTAGATGAATTTGAGCATGAAGTCCCTAAGGACTACTGCTTCCAAGCCTTGGAGTTGACGTTGCAGGCTATGCCCGCACGATGGTGGGGTACGCATAAGGATATTTTTGTTGGATGATGAGATTATAGGAGAATGATGAAGCTACGATTTGGGCATGCAAATACTAGAATGACTAAGAAGTACAATGGGAAGGATGATCCACACAATCACATGGAAAAGTGGACTAAGGTATGGGGGACGGAACCATAACCAAAGTGGGTACATATCTTTTGTCATACCTTGGATACAATCCCCATGAACTAGTACCTTGAAACAAAGCTCCACCACGACACTGCGGAATGGGATGTATTGCAAGAAGGTTTCTTATTGAATTTTAGCTTTGAATATGAATTTGTAAGCATGAATGAAGCACTTCAAGAAATTAAAGTGTTTATCTTCAAGACACCGAAGGAATTGATGGAATGGACCCAACCGCACTGGAGCACCCAACTACGCCATGCCTTGGAATGCTATAATGTGACAGCTGAAGAGGAGGAAGAAGACCCGAGAAATATCAACATTCCAGAGACAGAAGGGCATCTCCGCACCTTTGAAAATGAAGCAAGTAAACATTGGCATAGAAGAAGAACAAAAGTTCGTGAAGGTTGGAGACTATTGGGATGACACTACAGTACACAAAGTTGTTGAATTACTTCGCGAATACCAAGAGCTCTTCCCCACTAAGTTTTTAGACTTAAAGGGCATACTTGGTGATTTGGTTGTTATGAAGATTACATTGAAAGCCAAGCACAAAGCCTATTAAACAAAGGCCTTATCGCCTTAATCCTAAGTATAAGGAGAAGGTTCACCAGGAGTTGGATAAAATACTGGAGGCCAACATCATAGAACCTGTTGAAGAGTTTGATTGGGTGAGCCCGATGGTGGTCCAAGAGAAGAAACCAAAGGGTGAAATAAGGATTTGTGTAGACATGTTGAATCTTAATGATGCATGTGTTCACGACCCATTTCTCACGCCATTTACAAATGAAGTCTTAGACAATGTCAGAGGGTAGGAGGCCTATTCCTTTATTGATAGGTTTTTTGGGTATCATCAAATTAAGATGGCCCCAAAGGATAGAAGCAAAACCACCTTTGCGACAGAGTGGGGTTTCTTTTAGTACACTGTTATTCCATTTGGATTGAAGAACACACCTGTGATATTTTACCGCATAGTCATAGTAGCATTCAAATAATTCATTCATAAGTTCTTGGAAGTGTACTTTGATGAGTGGATGGTATTTTTCTTAGTGAAGCGCCATGTAGCAAGTCTGCGCCTTATCTTGGATACATGTCGAAGATACCAAATAGTGCTGAATTTGAAAAAATGTATCTTCTGGGTTCCTTTTGGGATCTTGCTGGGTCATGTTATGTGCAAACAAGGATTGATGGTTGACCGAACAAAGATTGCGGTGATTGTGAACTTGGAGGCCCATAGGAATGTCAAGTAGTTGCGCACAATGCTGGGACACATGGATACTATAGAAAATTCATCAAATCTTATTCTCAAATTACTGCGCCCATGGAAAAACTGCTTAAGAAGGATGTGATATTATGTTGGGATTAAGAATGCTAGCAAAACTTAGATGCGTTGAAAGAAAATATGGTAACTGCACTAATCTTAGTATTTACCGATTGGAAAAATGAGTTTCATGTATATGTGGATGCTTCTTGCATTGCACTGGGTGTAGTGCTAACTTAGGCAGGCGAAGGAGAAATGGACCACCCTATAGCCTTTGCAAGTAGGAAGTTATCAAAGGCCGAAGAAAATTATTCAACCACTGAGCACGAAGGGTTGGCCATGGTCTACGTGCTGCAAAAATTTAGGCATTATCTGTTGGGAGGGAATTTCAAGATGTATATAGATCATTCTGCCTTAAAATACCTAATCAACAAGCTTGTGTTGGGGGGAAATATTTTCAGATGGTTTTTATTATTTCAGGAGTATGTTTTTGAAGTCATTGTGAAGCTAGGGAGGTTGAATTCTAGACCTACCCATCTATCGCGAATTGAAACAAGTGAAGAACCCAATAATTTGGAGGAAGGGTTTCCTAATGCAAAGATCTTTGCGGTACATGTAGTTGATAACCATTTTACTGATATTATTTAGTTCTTAACTATGGGGATGATGCCTGAAGGATATACAAATTAGTAGAAGAAAGAATTAGTAGTGTGTGGAACCGATTTTTCGGTCATTGCGGGACATCTATACAAAATGGGTTCAGATGAAATATTGCGACGATATGTGCCGGATTTTGAGTGCGATAATATCCTTGTTGAGGCTCATGGAGGAGCTGCGAGAGACCATTATGCAGGAAAAATAACCACGCAGAAGATTTTGCGCGTAGGGTTATGGTGGCCAACATTGCACAAGGATTCTAAAGCCTATTGTAAGGCATGCGATGCATGTCAAAGGACTGGCAGACTGTCACGAAGGGATGAGCTATCGCACAAGGATTCCAAAGCCTATTGTAAGGCATGCGATGCATGTCAAAGGACTGTCAGACTGTCACGAAGGGATGAGCTACCGCTACATAATATTTAACCAGACGGGCGGAAGAACAACTAGTAAAGGCTTGTACAGGGGCTACGATAAAAAAATTCTTGTTTGAACATGGCTTAACAAGGTTTGGATGCCCAAAAGTTTTGATGAGTGATAGGGGTATGAACTTTCTAAATGAAATGATTAGTGCGTTAACAGAAGAATTTCAGGTCTACCATTAGGAGAATACACCATATCACTCGTAGGCAAATGGGATGGTCAAAGCCTTTAATTTTGTTTTGGAGAACACGCTGACAAAGATCTGTAACGTGCAGCAAAATGAATGGGATGTGAGCGTACCTGTGGTGCTATGGGCCTATATTATAACCTGTAAGAAGTTGGCAGGGAAAACACAATTCAGATTAGTCTATGGGGTCGAAGCAGTAATGCCTATGGAATACATTGTGCGTAGTCTGCGCATGGCAGCTTTGATGGATATCATATCATGAGGCCTTGGAAGAATGGCTCTCACAATTCATGGAGCTAGAGGAGGATCGATTTTTGGTAGGATTCCACCAAGTACAGAAGGAACACAAAAAATCATGGCATGATCGTGATATCAAGCTTCACACATTCAAGGTAAATGATTTTGTGTTGTTATATGATATTAAGTTCACTAAATTTCCTGGTAAATTCTAGATGCATTGGTTAGGACCATATATTGTTAAGGAAATAACAGATGGTGGTGCAGTTCAGCTTGTGAAGCTAAATGGGGAGCCCTTCCCAGGAAAGGTGAATGGGAGCAGGTTGAAGTTGTATACATGGGATCCTGCATAATGACTATATGGCAGTAGGAAAGTCTTAGTGCTCCACGCAGTTGCAAGGGAGTGCGAGACTATAAACTACACTACCCGATTTGGAGGAGAAGGTAGCAAGTAGGATGTGCGAAGATTGATGAGGATGCACTAGATGAAGCTACGCTCAGGAAGTTGCACCGTGGAGGAGGGTGCCATGCATCCCAACATGAAAATTACCATTGGAGTTACTATAAATGATTTGACGGCCACGAAGCAGTTAAGAGGAGCACGAAGGCGGTAATTAGGGAAAAAATATTTGAAGATTTGGCACCAAAGAAGCATTTATTATCAGAATTTGGGGGGATGGTTGGATTTGAATTCAAATCCCCCTATAAATTGCGCATACTGGTCAAATAGAGAACACTTTGCATTCTACGAATTGTTGGAGAATTTTGCTATATGACGCATATGAGTAGAGTGTTCTGTGAAGAATTTGTGACACAACCATCATTTGCGAATTATTCTCCAGCAACCTGAGAGCTATTTATTGAAAGAATGACTGCCACTAACCCCGTTGAAGCTCTCAGTTCAGAAGAAGATGTATCTGATCCACCAGGTCTCGAAAAATCTAGTATGGAGACTATGCTTGCTGTGCCCAAGGCGTCGAGGTCGCCTAGAACGAAAAAATGGTGACAAAAGAAAAGCAGCCCGCTATGAAAGAGAAGCAACCAACTACAAAAAAAAAAAACAAAAGAAGTTGGTGCTAGTGCGAATCTCACCAAGGAAGCATACAAAGCCACTGTCGAAGCAAAAAAAGACAAGCAACCATAAAAAGTAGTGGATTTAGAGGAAGAGGATTACTAAGGCATCGAAGAAGTTGATGTTGAGGGGAGCGAGCCTATCTCTATGTTTTATGAGTACAACCCTCAGCAGAAGGGAAAAACTAACGTGACCAAGGACCCTGATTAAGGAAAATTCAGGGTATCCACTCCCCTGCTACTGGAGTAGGTCACATTTGAAGGCCTTAAGCTTGTGCATATCCTGCTGTTGAAATTGGAGGACTGTGACATCACAGATTAGGACAAATTTCCACATATGGAGACCCATAAGTATATGATGAAGATATACTATGACAACATAGGAGTCACACAGTTAGAACCTATGAAGTGGGTCCGCGATGTTGAGCAATCAGTGCTGCTGAATATGCTATTAGTACCACACTATCACCACTCCCCTACCAATATGGTATGTGTGCACTAGATCCTTGTGCTGGTGCATGATGGGATTATATGGTTAGGGCAACCTATTCCGATAACAAATATGTTGATCCACAGTGTAACGAATTTGCCCCACAAAGGAGTGGACCCTGCCAAGGAATTTGCAGGAAAAATAGGGGAAAAGGAGCTAGCTGATCAAATGAAAAAGGAGTATGGTATTTTGAAGAAGTTGTGAGGATACTCAATTCTATCAATACAAGACTAGGCAGTCCAATTTTATGCCCAGATCCTTGTAGGAAAGATCATGCGAAAGTGTCATGCAGACAAAGTTTTGGCACCGATGATATCACTTACTGCACATTGCGCAAAGGGTGTGCAATATAATTGGTCAAGGTATGTCGGTTAGGAGTTCCTCACAAACTGTAGAGAAGCCCAAGAAGATAGTAAGCCATTTCATTATTCTTGGATTCTATTTATCTATTGTATTAGTTGCATGTAGGTTAAAGGAGGATAGGCAATTTCCTCCACACAAGGATGAATTGATTGAGGCCGCGAGGTTCACCTCGCTATGGGCCACAAAGGATGCAGCCCACATCAAGGAAACAAAAATTTTCTGGGTCCTCATGGAGTTGAATCTTCATATGGTAATAAATCAATGGCCAAGGTTGTCCCCAACCTTGTTCGAGCAATTAAAAACCTACGCAGAGTTCAAGGTTGATTTTCACAATGTTTCGATCCATGCGTGGAAGGACCCCGAAGGAACGTGGCATGTACTGCCTTATTTAGTGTCTGAGACAGATGTGCAGGAAGTTGTAGGGTATTGATTACTGGAATGGAAAGATCCTACAATGAAGGAGGTGGGAAACAACAAAGGCTAGAGAGCTCTGCTATGGATAAGCGAAAGGAACTCGCTAAGAAAGTTGCACGCACATTGGCTGAGCAAAAGAAGAAGGAGGTTGCTAAGGCTGCTGCAGAGAAGGCACAAATAGAAGAAGAGCATGTTGCTAAAGCGTAGGAAGAGAAGGAACATAAGGATGTTGAGGAGTGTGAGTATTATGCTATGCACCGCACTGATGAACAAGAAATTTCAAAGCAGGGAGGAGGTGACGGTGAGGAGCAAAGCACTCCGTTGATTCTGAAGAAACGCGGATAGGAATTGACGGGTGGCCAATGAAAGAAGCATAAGTCTGAAAAGAAAACATATCTAGATCCCATGGTGCTGATAGAAGGCAATCTCAATGAGATCGGTGACAGGACATGGGACACAACGAAAGAGGTGCTGGAACAATTTGAGCAACAATACATGTAGATGCTAGGAAGCATCCAGAAGGATCTGCATGAGCTGCAGGTCGAGGTGAACAAGATTCAGGTGGACGTTAAGAAGGCGAGCGACGTGCAAGTAAGCTTGACACATGGGAAGTATTCCAGTCACAGAGATTGAACAGACTGTAGATGTCAGAGTCTTTCCTTGACTAGAGGGGTCAGTACCCGTGGAATCGAACAAGGATCGCCTGATGCTCCACACAGTGAAATATATGGGACTGAACCTTGTCGCATTGTCACTCGAGTCTCTTCATGCACTACATCAGGGGGTCTCAGATGAGCTGAAGATTAGAGAACATTGCACTCTCATTGTTGTCAGTGAGTTTAAAGTCAACAATGAGCAGTTATTCACAGAAAAAACTCAGGCATTGAAGGAATAGGAGGAGTTGCGAACACAACACCAGAACTTGGTCACAAAAATTGAGCAGGCTTGTAAGTTCGTACCTGATCTGAATATACCTGACGATGCAAAGGCTTCAGATAAGTAAGGAAATTGGCTACTGTAGTGCACACATCAATCGAAAAGGTTGATAATGTGACTTTCAATCTTTGGATGGAAATAGTTGAGTTGTACTTGAAGTTGCATCCAAACACACCGCCGGAAGTTTAGGAACAAAGAGGTGTGGCGATAAAAGAATCCATAACTCAACTAGAGGTCGTAGGTAAAGGTCGTGAGCAACTCTTCATTCAGGCAATGGACCTATGGGATACATTGCAGGAGGAGCCTACGTTGCAACAGTTGAACACAAAAATCAGGGAAGCACATCAAGAATATGATGAGATCAGTATGACGACATGGACGTTGACACATATTCATCACTTCCCGTGCTTGCAGGAAGGCAAGGCAAAATTGATGCAGATCCTGGAGTTATAGAAAAAGTAGTCCCTGCTTAGAGCCTGGCTTGAGCCATGGACAGAGGAAGCCTGCCAGATTTCACAAAAAATTCACAAGAAGCTAAAGGCCATGCAATAGACACAGAGGACAATGCAACTTGTATTAGAGGTGCCAATGATAGAGAAACTGGTCCAAGAGGTACAATAAGCAGTGGAACAAAGTATAGCAGAGCTTCAGGTGTTGACCAAGGCATTCAGTTAACTCTGCTAGAAAGTGGAACAACTAGCACAATGACTCGAGGGCGAGTCACGATCTTTGTGTTGGGGGTTTGTTAGGATGGGGTCCCCAGGGGTAGAATTGAATTAAAATTAGTCATTTTTGTAAAGAAAATTGTAAAAGATGTAAAGTCTCCACAAAATGTGGATATGGAGCGCGCAGATAGATAGAGTCAAAGGGGCTTTAGCCCCTTGTTTTTGGTTGGTTTTGAAGACTCACCCATGAGCTGGGGGCCATGGTATTGTATTAGGAAAGATATAAATAGTCGAATCTTGGCGAGTCTTAGAAGGAAGTTAAGATAGATATTGGGTACATTGAAGAGTTTTGTTGTCTTGGGCAAGAGCTAAGGCAGAAAGGCTATACTTCCTGCGCTTAGGTAGAGAAGGGAAGGCTCCTGTAGCTGAGTGCGTAGGAGGCCTGGGTAGAGTCCACAACTGAGTGTGTGGACCCCTACAACTAATGCAAAGGGTAGGAGAGTCTGTAATCAATGACTTGAAGATCAATAAAGACAGTCTTTCGAAGAATTACTAAGTATTTCCATTATATCTGTTTATGTTATATGTTATATGTTACTGATTGATGATATTTTTTATGAAATAATAATTGAATGGTACTCGAATTTACTAAATCTATATTAATAATATATGAAATTAATGCTTAGCCACTTCCGCGAAGTTACAAGCCATTTCTCTTATGTTTTCTAACAAATTAAGTAGATCTACACGAACTCGAATCTAGGGTTACTTTTTGATGCGTGAAAGTAGGTAAATCCACTGTTTAAGGTCTGCAAATACTGATTGAGGGCCTTCACGAAGGTTAGAAGGCAACTTTCACTTAGTTACAATAACAAGCCCTAGAAGTGTAGTGATTTGCATGAAGGTAGTTCCAAAGCATTGGAAGACATCACACTAGTCTCTCGATGTAGAAACTTGGTTCTTGCATCCCCCTATATTGCTTTGGGTGAGACTGCAACCTGTGATACATGGCTTGTTGCTGAAAGGGACAACGGGGTAGGTTTTTTCTGGTTGGCATAAATAACTTTGAACCTAGGTCAGGACCCTGTAAGACAACACAAAGAATTGGCCATTAATCCAAAGAGGGCCTAGACATTGAAGTAGGTCCAAGGAGATGTAGACGAGGAGGGGTGAACTCCTTTATCAACTGTGTGTTATGAGTTTGTTGTGTTTTAATTATCTACAATTTACTTGTTGCATATGTGTTTTTAAACAGCTAATTAAACTCATAAATTGCTCATAAAAGACACATAAACTTGACACATAATTCCTCACTGTTGGTTAATTTGAGACGATCCTAAACACATTTTTAATATTGATGATGGAGCTTGCATAACATTAACAAGTTTACCCAAAATTTTAGATCAAGCTGGTATTAGAGCACTGTTAGCTCATTTTAACCCTGAGATGGTTTGCCAAGGTTAGCTAGAAAATTAGCTATTGATTTTGTGTGTGTGCAAGGAGAATTTAACTGTGTGCAAGTTTATGTGATGGAAGCTTCAACAAGTGATTAATGAAAGACTCTTTTATGAAGGGATGTTGTAAGAGTTTATCATCATGAGAGATATGGTACAAGAGTTTTATGAAGCTAGGAAGGAGAACACTACAATTCAAGAGCAGTTGATGGGCATGAAGGAGGAGAAGAAAGAGCTTCTTGAAAAGATGCATGAGATGGAGATTCAACTCCATGATGCCAAGGAAACCCTAGCCAAGTATGTGCATGAAAATGTGGAATGCAATTCAAGTTTATCTTCAATTTCCTGTCAAAATGAATGTTTTTGTGATTTTGAAAGATTCACTAGAGGAATAGGTGTTGGAAAATACTTGGGGGGGTGGGGGTGAATCAGTATTCCTTAGAAATTATCATTTTTAAATATTTTCAGGGCATTAGTAAATCTTCAATTATTATTAACGTTTTTGTAGTAATAACAGTAAATAAAAGAACACATGAGGCACAAAGATTTTAGGTGGAAAACCCCCTTTGGGTCAAAAACCAACAAACGCTTTTCTAATAAATTATTTAATCTTCATCCCAACTGAAATGAAAGCAACAACTTCCTATAATTCTAGAAAAACATTCTTCTCCATCTCCCACTGGATGGACACTCCAACGCCTGAGATTCTTCAGTAGTCAACTGAACAAATGCCCCAACACCCAATGAGCTACAACTCACCTTAGCATCACTCTACCACCCTGAAGTTTTCACAGGCTTGAACCTATTGGTGACTTCATGCACCAACCTAGCACCACCCTACCACCCTATAGAAGAATAAAAGAAGAATGGATTCTCGTACCAGGGAAAACGGTCCACTTTACAATGATATAGAATGATGTAGAAGAATAAGACACACTAGACCATAACCCCAACTATGGCACAACCACCTTATGATGATCCTAGACCTCCCGACACTGCCTCTTCAACTCTTGGCAGATAGACACTTATACAACTTTTACAATGACTCTGTACAATGATACTTTTACGATGATTGTATGCAATGCTTCCCACTTGAAGACTTCATGTGGTGAACTTCTTGTTGTTGTTCTGCAGGTTGATTGTTGCTCTTGTCATGCTACCCTTTCTCACTCTTCAGAACATTAGATTATTCATTGAGTCTTCTCTTGATGAATACATAATACCTGCGAAAAGTCTTCAAAGAAATACCCATGACATGATAATAACAAAACTTACCTCATCCTGTAGAACATATGTCAGTGCTAAACAAAAACAACAAATTAGAATACAAATAAACTAATGAAATTAAGAGATGAACATGCATATATAGAAGATACTTACCTATAACTTACCTCTGATGCATCATTTTTTTGTACCTTTCTCTTTTTTGCTCTATAAAGTCTGGTCTTTTGCACCCCTTGACAACACTTGATCTAGTTTTTCTTTCCTTCTAGGACCATGATATTTAATATGATGTATCTCTGTGCTTTCAAATCCCCTATATGTGATCTTTAGTTTTATAGTAGCCATCTGAGTCTTCTTTGCAATGCCACAGGTCTAACCCGATTTGGATTCTTCAAGGAAATGTTATGCCCAATCTCTCACAATGTCCTAATTATGGACTAGTTCAGTAGAGCGAACTTGTACGATGTGTCGCGTGTCACTGTTTCCTCCTTCAGCTCTTAAATTGATACACAGAAAAAAACAGTTTGTGCAATATCTGCCACATTTTATAGAATTCAAATCCTCTTCTCAGAGAGAGAGTTATGATGATTTTCCCAAGGTCGCTTCTTTGAGATGAAATTTGGTAGCCTCCAAAAACCCTAACTTCCATAGATCATATCTCCAAAAATATAGCTAAACAAGATCTAAAATTCGGTCACGACGTTCATCAAGATTGCGAATCAAATGGGTTTTAATTTCAGAATTTAAGACTTTGCAGCAATGAAGTTATAGAGAAAATTCCACAATCACTACATTTGGAGGATATATGAGATTTCTTTTTATAGAGTTGAGAGGGGCTTCTATAGAGAATGTTGGAGGGATTTTAGGAGCTTAAAAAATTATTAATTAATGACTATTCAATTACCGAAACCAATTATGAGTGCCATGCCACAACCCCATAAGGTTTTAGCCCACTAACTAGGGTTACTAACTTCAAACATGAATATCTCTCAAACCATATATCAACGGAAACATCTCCACAAGTAGAATCTATATAGAAGATCCTTGACTCAAAATAGAGTAAGTTGTCAAGTCAAAATTCCCTTTCAAGGTCAGGGTAGTCCCTAGTGCTGCTTGGGTTGACAAAAATGAAAACCTCAGATCATCTTTAGATCAACAATAGGGTCCAAATTATTGGTCAATATGGGCTATGAGGGTAAAGGGTTAGGCAACCATGCACAAGGCATAGTTGAGCCAATTGTTGTTGAGGAAAGGCCTAGGTATTTGGGTCTTCGTTATGGACAACATGATGGATAATTCTGCAAATCCAAGGAGGCATATGAGGTGTTCCAAGAAGGAATTTCATTACATGTTCATTACCTCAAACTTGTGAAGTTTGTGTTCATGCGGAATGCAAAAGTTTTATACCCACTTTGCAAGAAGATGCTCATAAGCATGAAACTAGTGGAAATGGAAAACAAGAGGATGTTGAAATATCTAAGGTCATTGAAACCATTGCTGGTATTCTGAAGAGAGCCACTACCTCATCAAATTCACCTATTCAAGAAAGTGAAAAAGGTGAATGTGCAAGGTATAAATATGCCTTTAATCAAGTTTCTTTACATGAGAAACTTGATTAAAGGCATATTCTTTCATTAATTTACATGTTCTTTTTGTGGTTTGAATAACCATATTATTTCAAGGTGTTAGAAGAGGATATACATACACATGAAAATTTCAAAACAAAAGAGACAGATCGCCAAAGGTCCATTGGATAATGGAAATCTTGTTGCAAAGAAGATGCAATTATTTTGCACTCATTGCCATAGGCAAGGTCATCTTGTAGACAAGTGTTGGACTTTGCATCCAACAAGTCATCCACGACATTTGAAGAAGGTGGAGAGAGATTTTGGCAAGAATGGAAAAGAGGATTCCATAATTGATGTGGGTTAGGATGATGCACATGATGAAGTGCAACAGAAAGACATTCTATTGAAATGGTTTGGAAATAGATGGTTAGATTTCTTAACCAATTAAGGCCCTACATTTCTTTTGATAATTGATGAAAATCTTACCTTATTGATGCATTTCCTTGTTATTTGGATGCATTTCGTTTCTCCTGAAAGTATGTTGCGTATTGTATGAAGCAAGATGTTGAAATAGAGTTATGTTGACTCACTTAGATGTAACAAATATGGCAATTTGCAACTACAAATTTGCATGCATGTTGCAATCTTGAACTTGCATGTTTACGTCAGGAAGGTGTTCAAAAGTGGAGTATGTTGAATCACTTTATTGCAGAAAATTTGGCCATTTCATCTCTTTAAGTACTCATACATACAAATGGGATTCTTGTACTTGTGATTGTACTTGTGAGAGTTAGAGAGTTGAGAATTATTATACATGCATGAGAGGTTGTGTGTGTGAACGGTGGAATTTTTTATAGTTTCATTGTGCTTGAACATGCATGAGTGATTGACTTTTGTTGGTCGATTTATTGTTACATGTATGTTATATCAACTTGGAAGAGTTGATTTTGTCTCCAAAGAGGAAAGGGTGATGGGGCGAGTTGTTTCATGAGAATGTGGAATTCTTGTTGTAAATCATGAGGTTGTTGCACATGTTCTTGCTTGACTTGAAAGTCAGTTGTTTGAAGAAGCAGGTTTTGTCGACTTGTGTTTAGTAAACCATCAACTAAACACCAAGATAATTTATACACCAAGATGTAAGATTACATGGTGATGTTCACATGATGTGAAATTTTTTTCTTTGAAGAAGTAAAAGGAAGAGGTCGTCAAGTTATATTCTTTCATGTGTGTTTTTCAAGGAAACACCATTAACCTTGAAAGGTGTTTCTTATGAGAATATGTTGTGGGATTTTGGAAGGTCCATGCTTGAGCAAGAGGCTCATGATTAGCCTTCATTCTCAAATCATGACATGAGCAACATGTTAATACTGGAGCATGATGGAATCAAGAAGCAAAAGTGGACAAAAATTTCAAAAACAAATTGCAACCCTTGTAAAATATCAAATGGGCTACAATACGATTTGATGTGTTGACACCAAGAAGCAAAAGAGCTGGCGAATGCATTCTTTTAGATGTGTAATTTGGACTCATGGAGGTAAAAGGATGGTCATTTATTTTCTTGTTAACACTGATATTGGAACTCATTGTTGTAGGTCACTTAGATGAGCTTAGCTTGGAAAAGTGGTTTCCAAGGAGAAGCTTGCATCAAATGCATGTTTTGCAAAGGAGGAACATGATTCTTAGTGGGAAGGCCAACAGTTAGATTTCCAAACACCGAGGAATCACTTTGGTACATTAGGGTATTTAAATAGCAAGCAACCAACAAGCGTTGGATTGGGTCTACAAGAAAAGGAGAACATTGGTTGAAGTGCCAAGCCATTTGCAAGGCAAGGCATGTTAGTGAACCCAAGTGGTTGCCATGGACATTTTCCAAGTAGAAGAAATTGATATAACTTTGGAAGGAAAAGAGTATTCAACTTTCATCAGATAACCAACTTTTGTGGGTCCAAAATCCTATCAGTGGGAAGGAGTGATCGAAATCTGGATTTGGGGCAAAAATTTGCTCAAAAATAAAAATTCTCATAATCGATCAAAACATGAACGGTCGCATTCGTTTCGGTGATACGATCCTAATGCAACTTGTTTCACTCAAAACAAAGTTCGTATGAGAAATATATCACGTTCTGATCATTTAATCAAACATGTGAATTTTGGTACAGGTTGACTGGGATGTTGACTAGGCATCCGTATAGCCCAATGAGCAAAAATAATATTCTAGGAAATATTCCTTTGAATATTCCCATAGGTGGCCCAATCACATTGCGACAAGTGTTTGCACGATATTTGTCAAGGGGCATTGAGGTGGACCAATGAGAGGGTGACACTTGGCAAGCTTGGAGGCTGCCACGTGCCCTATCAAAGGTCATGCAAAATTTTGTTTGGCAGGCTAGGGAGTCAAACCCGTGACCTGCATTGCACAAGCACCAAGCATTACACTGCACCGCAACCGCGCCACTTAACAATGAATGGTTACATGTTGTATTTAAAGTTTATTAAATGGCGATTTGGAGATAAACGCTAAGTTAACCTCCACATGTGACCATAACCCAAAACCGATAGCCAACATTTAATGTTAAAGCGCCAAACAATTTGGGATTTAACCGCTAGCATTAACCCTCTCCCATGTGACCAACCCGAAACCTTAACCACCAACATTTTATGATAACCGCATGCTTAGCGCTAACTGTGGTTTTAGCATTAATTAATTCGAGGTTATCACTAATTAAGTGGGATTAGTTTTACGGTGGTTTGGTGGGTCCGCTAAATTCAATAGTTACTCCAAATTTGGCAGAGTTAACTATAGTTTTTCTAGATTTAGTGGAGATTTCCTAGGCAAAACGGAAGAAGCCATAACTTTGGCAGTTTTCGACCAATTTTGGCTCAGAAAGAGTCATTCCTAGATGATTTAGATGCTTTAAACAAAATTGAATAGGTTGCAGAGGTAGAAAGGCACTTCTATATGTGATTTTACTACGTTGAATTTTAAGGAAGATTAGGGCCACCAGGAGAGGAGGTCAAGCCTAGATCAACTGAAGTCCAATTGCAGAGCTTGGAAAGTAATTTTTGGGGTTTTTGGGTCTTCTAAATACAATGGAGTAGGTTGCAAAGCCATTGGAGCACTGCAGGTGCATGTAATCAGAGAATTGACCATTAATCCAAAGAGGTCATAGCCATTGAAGCAAGTCCAAGGATATGTAGCCTAGGAGGGGTGAAATCCTTTATCAACTATGTTATGAGTTTGTTGTGTGTTACTTCTCTGTAATTTATTTGTTGCATATGTGTTTTTAAACAACTAATTAAACTCATAAATTGCTCATAAAAGACACATAATTCCTCACTATTGGTTAATTTGAGATGATCCTAAACACATTTTTAATACTAATGAGGAGCTTGCATAACATTAACAAGTTTTCCCAACATTTCAGATCAATTAGTATGGTGACTTCCTTTGATTTGAGTCAACGGGCAGGATATTGTCTTCCTACTTACATGCCCTTCTAGGTCATATTACAAGCTTATAATGTGGTCGTACCTAGAACAATCATAGATGAAGGCACATCTGTTAGTATTGTGTCTTCAACTACATGGAAATCTTTAGGTTCTTCACATTTGTTGCCCATTACCCAGAATTTGTTGGATTTTAATAGAGGAACCAATCAACCATTAAAGATCCTTCCTCAGTTGCCTATTAAATTAGGAGGAAAGACTATCTATATTGATGTGATGGTAGTCAAAGGCCCTTTGGATTTTAATTTAATCCTTGGGAATGACTATGCTTATTTCATGGGATCTCTTGCCTCTTCACTCTTTCGTGTGATGTGTTTCCCACATGAAGCAAGAATCATGACCATTGACCAGATTTCATTCATTGGTCCTAATTTGACTCCCAATCAACCAACATCCCTAAATGGTCCTTATATGCAAGTGGTATGCCCCCCACCATAGGTTAATTATGTGGAAACCTGTTCCATTCACGTGTCTACTAATGATCTAGTAGTTGATATGGTGAATCATTCATTGCGGGCATTAGAGCCTAATCTTTCCATTGGATCCTTTGATATGTATCCCTTCTAGAGAATTTTTCTTCCATATGATGAGAACCACTTGGAAGCCATGGTATCTTGGAGGCCATGATCTGATTTTGAAGCAAATTTCCTTGTCTTTTGTCAAGCTCATTCAAAAATGAATTAAGGTTCCTAGAACAGAATTATTTTTCTTGTGTCAAGCTCCTTAAAAACTGAAACAAGGTCCCTTGAGCAAAGTTCGTTTCCTTATGTAAAGCTCATTAAAAAATGAAACAAGGTGTCATGAGCATAGTTATTTTCCTGTGTCAAGCTTGTTAAAAAATGAAATGGATCCCCTTCTAATTCGAGTCTTTGATAAGATCTCGTAAATTCCTAGTTGAGTCTTTCACTTGATCTCGTAAATGAACCTTCATTCCATCCACTTACTAGTAACCAATAGTCTACATAGGTGAATTATATGAAGCTTGGGGGTCACGTACCTAGAATTGAGTCATTATGTTGGGGGCATGAAAACTTATTTCAAGCATAGTTTCCCATGTTCCAAGCTTGTGTAAAAATGAAACTAATTTCAAGCATAGTTTCCCATGTTTCAAGCTTGTGTAAAAATGAAACCAATTTCAAGCATAGTTTCCCATGTTTCAAGCTTATGTAAAAATGAAACCATTCTCATCCCATCCTTTGTGATTTCCATTTTTATCAACCTGTTTTTGCTAGATGAGCCTTGTTTTTCTCTCTCCATCATCACTATGTTCTTGGTTGATCAAACTATTTCACTTGGTTTTTACCCTTTCCTGAGAAAACAATGTGATGAGTTGTCTTATTAGCCAACCTCTTGACCTTTTCATGTTTTGAGCAGTTCCATCATTGCCAAAACTTGTTGCTACCATTTATACCATTTGTTCCTGCAGGAGGAGTTCTCTTTCAACTCTTTTCAGACTCCCAAAATATGAAAAGATTGTTGGGTACTTGTCTTTTCGAAATTGATAATGTAAATGAAAATATTTCTACTCAGTATGAGTTTAACCCTTTTCCAGACTGGGATAGACTAACGAAAAAAAGGAATACCTTAGTTGAACATGGCTAAGAGGTTATCTTGGGTATTATTTTCTACCTTTTTAGACCTAAGGGACTATCTACGAAAAGGAACACCTTGAGTTTTATTTTTCTCTTCTTTTTCAAACTCTCTAAACATGAAAATATGTCAAGTTATACTTTCGCTGGACTCGTTAAAACATCAAACAATGATGGACTCGTTGTTCCTGATGGGACTGAGCCACTCTTTCTTTGGGTTCATTAAATATTCTTAGAGGGATTTGTCTAAAGGATGAACTTACAAATCAAGCATATGTTATCTTCCTCATGCTTGTTAAAAAATAAAGAGGTACTGACCAATATGGTTGGGGAAATTTGGAAAATAGGGTACTCAATTTCTTAATGGTAGTGAGTCACCCTTGAACATGACACTCTTCCACTTCATCTTCATGGTTGTTGGGTTAGGAAATATGCTTGTCTTTTTTTTTATCACACTATTTCAAAGCGTCCACTTTTGGTTTTGGGTCAATTTTTCCAACTCCATCCAGTGTTTCCACTGTGTTCAAGATAAGTCATTCAGTCAATATCTGCTACAATACTATTAAGTCTTCATTCCATGTTTTCCTTTCCTGATTTAGTTCCATATTAGCATCATTCTCATCATTTTGTCTCAAATCATGATACCTATTTCATGTCATTGATGGGGGATACATCAAGGCCCTAATGCAATGGGTCGCTTCTTATAGACATCATTTCATTATCCAGGAAGTTGAATTAGAAACACCCTTTGGTACCTTGGTGCTTGCATACATCAGTGGCAAGTTTCCTTGCTCTCGGTGATAGGTTTACATAATTGGTCTTTGACCGAAATATTTTGTGTGGTGTTCTATGTCAATTCATTTATTCACACCATACAGATTGTATTAGAGTACCTTGAGATCCATTAACATCATTAGTGGTTTTTCTTGCATCTATTAACAAATTCCATCATTGCCCAATAATCAAATGGTGTCTTCCACTTTCAACTCTAGCTCATTTATTCACATGGTTAGGCTCATACGTTGGTTGGTCGTATGAATGATATAGAAAACTCTAGATCTAGTTTCATCCATCTGAGCTACGATTTCAAGAGTAATACAAGATCACAATGTATGATGGCTGATCATACAGATAGTTATCCACTCACGGGTCCACCATCAGTCATCTGTGGACGCGTATTTTGATCATTGTAGATGTAATGTTAGCTTATGTGTTGAGTATGGGTATGCCTCCCTCAATAAATATGTCATGATGTAAATCTATTATAATAGATGATCTCGCTAGTTGTTCTTGATCCTAACTTGTCACAAGGTAACGAACTTCAATCATTAGCTATCATTTCTGATTTTGCGCTTTAGGGGGAATTTGTTGTAGGCCATTTTGTCACATATGTTCAATAAGCCTTCAACTAGATCAATCAACATCCTTTGGACTCATTTTAATCATTCTTACGTTGAATCATTCTAATCCCTGAGTTTCTTCCTGAAAGCACCTTGTTTCAACCATTATTAGGACCAATGCACCGTGCACAACTAAGAAAGTGTGTTGTAGTGTAGTCTCTCCTTCTCTCAGGGTGTTATGTAGTGCACCTTGCATAACTGTGGGGTGTGTTGATTCTATAAGTTCAAGAAAATATAAAAATATTTCTGAAGCTTCCTCTTCCAAAAGCTTCCAGAGGTTGTTTCAACCATTTACCTTGGATAAACTTTCGAATCCTATTTGATTCCACCTTGGGGAAATCACCATCTTATCCCTTGATCTCATCCTCCCATCAATTTTTGATCTCAAGCCTAGATTGGTAAATGGATAAGAATTCATGAACTACATCTCTTTCCCATATATTTACCTCATTCCATAAGCACCTAGTTGGTTGTGGTTGGACTTTAGAGAGTGATTTTACCTTTATGTTGCTGATTTGAGAGATAAATTTCGATGCATTAGGGTGATTAGATGTGCACTTTGTGAAAAGGAAAACTCAACTAGGAGGAGATCATCTACAATATCAACACCTATTTTTTGTTGTAACTCACTCCATTTCTATTAATTAAAAGAGTTCTTTTTTTCCCTCTATATGATGTTCTAGTTTCATATATTTCAATACCATCTTGATCTATTGAATAAAGTGATTAGATGATGCTACATAGATTCTGTGGAACGTTGGCTTGTGTTATCTGACTGTGTAGGTTCTAATTATAGCGATCAGAGCTAGGATTGGAGAATTCAAGCCAAAGAAGGAGCAAATCATACGACTGATTCTAGGTTGGATTCATCCCATTATCTATTTACTTTAGGGAAAACATTAGTCCCTTTGTCTTTTTGTTGTTCTAGGTCAGTCCACTAGGCCTAAGGAAGATACTTCTGTCCACAGTCGTAGATTCCACAAAATAGTCATATTCATTTAGAGAAAATTCACCAGAGCAATGTTCCTTGAGGATTGATAACCCTCCTTTAGACCTTCCACTAAAAACTAAGGAAAATTCTCTAGGATTGACTGCAAATGAACAACCACAATCTAGGGTATGATGACATGAGCTACAACTTTGGCCTCTAGTTCATGTTACCAAGATTCCAACATGCAATTTTTTTTCTTCTTCCCGAATGGCTTATGCTTTGCACTATCTCCACAAATAAATTTACATTCCAACTCACAATGCAACCATTTTTCATTTTGAATTGTTCCTTGTAGACTGTGAACTTTGAAGAATAACCATAACACCAGTATGACACTCATTAAATTAAATGATCTCATATCAATGCTTATATCACTCTTTACTCAAACAAATGGCTCTTTCCATCACACAATCCCATCATGTTTCATAAACAACAACAAGAATTGTTGCAACTTGGTTTTCTCCTAGAGGTGTCTCTTTCTCACCTATTTGGAATGGAATCAAAATCCCAATGTAATGGTTTGTATCACCAAATATCCCAGCCGATCAATTTTATCCATCTCCATGTGCCACATCAAATTTAGACCAAAAAAAAATGTCAACATCCAGTCAACTATTGCATTACATTGTTGGATGAATGGGTTGGCTCATACTATTAGAAACATTGTAAATGAACAAAAAATTACTTCTAAAAGCTGCATAAATTAAACATTACCCCAAAAATGGGATCCAAACTTTGAATAAGAACAACATAACACTTGTTGATATTTAGGGGAAGTTTTAAGGAAAATGTAGTGCAATTGTAGTATATTTGGCTAGAAAAGCTCTAAAAGATGCACATTGATGGTTGGACATATAGTCTGATAAAATTTCATTGCACCATTCATTACAACACCATAGAAAAAACTACAAATAACTCTAAATTATTTGTGACACACATAATTATTAAGGAAATAAAATAAAAATACCCATTTTATTAAGATCCCTATTAAAACATGGCAATTTGATTCAAGTTGCATGACTATTGCATTGCTTCTTTTTCAAATTCTATCCTCATAGTCCTTTATAGATTGAAAAATCTTTGTAACAACAAATGAAACTTCTATAGCTTCAATGTGAAATCTTCTCATTGATTAATTCAATATAAAATTTGTGATGACCTATACATATCTCCTTATTTCCTTGCATCCAATATTGAGAATGCAAGCTTCTTGTATGATTGCTCAGTTTTCGATTTCAAGAACAAGAGAGTACTCCGCACCAAAAATATGAGTAAGATGTTTTTGAAGGATGACACAGTTGCGAGATGTGAGAGACTGATATAAAATAGAAACCACATTTGAAAACACTAACAGCCACACAAGCTCAACTCCAAAAAGTGATTAACCTTAAATTATTGTCACACATTTTGTAGGGTCAATGTATCTCATTGAGACAAGAAATTTGTTCTTGAATCTTTTTCTTTTCTTTTTGCGGTAACAACCCTAGAATCTATGAAATTGGAAACAAAAATCTCTAGCATCTAGTGCATATTCCTTGTATAACATATTCCAATTAGAAATCCTCTAATTATAATGTTCCTACTGATACTCTCCCTGTCTTGACTCCCTTGTTCAAACTTCTCTCTACAACTATACACATGAATCCATTGCATACTATTCATTGTCATATTTTGAGAGCATGAAATTCTCTTTGTTTTCTATGTTACATCTATCATGGTCAAAATTAGACATTATTAATCTAATTCATCGAATACATATCATTTTTCATATGGTATTAGTAAGTTACACCTCAAATTTCCGTGTGTTACACCTCTATCCTCATTGGGATCTCCACTTGAGTCTTTGTCTACTTAATTGATTTAATCATTATGATTCTCTAACCTGACATGATCTGATCTAATACCTTAGTGACCTGGTATTTCTTTGTCCATCTGGTGCATTAAAATTTATATTTTCTACATTAAGATTAATATTGTTCCATTGAGTGTTCACTTGACAATATAAGTAACACTCTCAACCTCTGCATCCCTATCATCTATCTACCCGACCAATTATAGCTTCTTTATATATTTGGGTATTCTATCATCTTTAATCTAGGATATATCTATGTCCCTTTAGCTATCCAATCATTAAACTTGGTATTCTCTGTGAATAATTTCTCTATGCTAAGACTTGTTTCAATTACTACAACTTTATCACAATATAATATTCATGCTACTAGCCTTTGAAATTTATTTAGGCTACTTTGATTACATAATCTTGTGGCCATATATGAAAATTGAGCTTATACTTGCTATCTTAGTGTCTATTAATTTATTTAGTGAGCATTTCGATCAATCATATAACTCTTTGCATCACTTACTAATAAAGACATCACATAATGTGTTTTTTTGTTTTTGGTGCTATTTTTCGCTTGTTATGTCTATTTTCTGTGGATCACATTTCCTTGAATTCGTGATCACATTTTCATTTCAATAAAAAAAATATCCAATATGTTTTGTATGTACATTGCAACCTATCCAAGGAAATTTGTAGAGCTGAGAATGGTTGTATGTTATGGTTTCTCTCAAATATGTAAAAAAATTAATTTATATTGAATGGATGTGTGTGGATTCAAATCCCACTATTTTCTTGATCCATCAATTTGGCACATAATTACTTTGGTAATGCAAGCAAGAGTGTTCCTCCGTTCCTATGGTTTCGGGCTTGTATGGAATCTCCTTCCAAAATGAATATCACTAGATCGTAAATAATGTGGGTCACGCCACAATATTTGGCTTTTGTTTAAAAATATATTTAGGAAATTGCAAGGGAGATCACCTCCATTATCTCTCTTAGGTACATCATCATGTATCAACATTCAATACCATATCATAATATAGATTCACGGGGAAGACTAAAAGTTTGTTTTCCATTCGTTCTTTCTTCTAGCCTTGATAATACTGCTTTGATAATAGTTTTCAATATCAGTGAAGATAAAATGAATCACAGTAGACTCATAATTATTGACTTCTCACTTTCTTGTCATTGTAAACCCATTTCTAGACTCAATTAATAACACACAGTACACATGCATTGACTATTGGATGAGTCCTAATAATATGGTAGTTTGATCTAACAATAACATTTCTCATTGTTGCAAACATTGTTCTCATTAAATCGAGTCATCTCAAATTTTTTCATGTCACATAGGGATGCTCTTATTTCATTCCCATAATACTATCAAATTTTAGGGTTTCTCTTCTTTTGAAATGATCCTACCCTGACATAGGTCAAGTTCTTCATTTCTTCCTTGAGTAGCTCACCTTGAGGTCATGCTAACTTCATTTTGTCATTGAAGTCACATGCTTCTCCTTTCTCTTCCTCTTGCATCAGTTAGTGGGATGCCTTATATTGTATTCATTTCCTTTTAACTCATTGTTTGTTTGGTCTACTTGGAGTGGCCTCCATCTTCTGTATAGACTTCTTTAGGGTACGTTGAAGCTTTGTGTCCAATATTGTCACATCTATAAAACCTTTTGTGACTGGGAAATGGAGCAAATGGTTTGTATATTTTTTTGATCATGTTATTCTTTGAATACACTTTACATTTAACATATTTATGTCCAAAACCATTGAAAAAAAAGGTATCCATAGAATTGATTTGTGTTCCTGGTGGATTGTTGTCTTCTCTATTTTCTTACACGAGGAAACTTCATTGTATGTTGCACCTTTTCCCAATTAGCCTTGATTTGGTAGCTCTAAAATTTTGGTACTACATGTTTAGATTCATGACAAGAAAAAAACTTGACATATTTCAAAGGAAAAAAGAATCTCCTTTGGGCCCTTCCAAATTTAACCAACTCATTTCCGAGAGTGAATGACCTTCCTACAAAGGGAATTTGATTCACCTCATTCTTTGGCTTTTGATACTACTTTTTGTTTTTTTTTGCTTCATTACCAATCATGTTATTTTTGACTTATTCTATGTTGGAATTTTGAAAAATGTGTTGTCCTTGATGGCATCCTACTTGATGAAGATTGTCAACATGATGATAACAAGATGATTTTACAAGCTAGTACACATGTGACAAAGAGTTTAGACAAATGCATAATAGTCCAGAGACAGAAGAATGATGAAAGTGATGTTTTGAGAAATACATGTAGGTTCTTTGAAGAAAAGGAATGTACACACATGGGTATGGAGAAGAGAAAGTGTGCATAGTTTCTGCACCATGGTATCGTAAATACCAGGGATCTTTACCATGGTACTGGCCCATAATAATGAAAGTGGCAACATAAATTTGATCCTGTCGAGGAATACCATAACAATTACTAAGGATTTGACGCGTGGTATTGGATAAGGCCTAATCTATATAAGGAGATGAATATAAAAGTGTTTAGTGTGCAATTAATAGGATATTGATCAATTGTTTGTTTTGAAATAAGGTTGCACAAGGAATGTGATGTGGGATCATATTTTGTAGATCTAAAATGACTACATGATTTTCGTATGGGTTGATCTGTGATAATAATGTTCTAACATATGTTTGTTATAGAGTTTTCCAAGATTTGGGTTTGACTAAAGTTCTATTGTGAAATGAAGAAATGAGTCAATAATTACAGATATGTACACAAGTTTGTCTCAGAAAAATCGCTTACATGCATGAGTCTTCTTCTAGGTAGTCGCATGCTGATTCTGCAATATGGATAGATCTGTATGTAGGTATGCCTATTGAAAGGCGTGTACACACATGGAAGTATTTCGAGGGTCGCGTACATATGATAGGGTTTCTTAATTATGAGTAGTTAATGATGTATGATCAGTCTTTCTGTGATTTTTGTTGTCTGTTGATGAGGTCTTCTTCATAATAATCTGTATGTGACAATTTTGGTGAAATTGAAAGGTTTGTAAATGAAATATTGAACTATATTGATGTTGGTATGTAATGATATGTAAGTAGCTCAAAGATATGTGATGAAGGATATATGTGTTTGTGATTGATTTGTCTGAGGGATCAGTGTTTTTGAGATCTGTATGAAGCTTATATTAAGTGAAAATGTGTATACACGAGTATTATGCATAACAATAGTGTATACATTTTGACATATTGTTGATCACGGTTTGTAGTGGCAACAGTTGGTTTCAGTGATAGATAACAGTGTATGGCTTGATGATTGACAATGAATTCACATGATCTGTTCTAGTTTAGTTTGATTGGTTGCAATGAGATTCAGTGATTGATTTGTTTTAGTTGATTCCGTGATTTGATGATGGTAGTGGGTCCAGTATGAAAATTTGATTAAAGGTGGCCTACAGGTTGTAATGTTTTGGTAAGGTGGATCTAGTTCGAAACATTATGAAAAGTGATCCACAAGGAATTTAAGATAAGGGGGTTGTATCTCCCTTCCAGTAGGTGTTGGAGAATGAGAGAAGGTTGTAGCCTTGTGTGGGTGGGTGCCTGTGTACTAATATAATTTTGCGTTTTAAAGAAGAAGACAAAGAAGACAACAATGGCGGTCTTTTTCCCACATTGGGTTTCCACCTAAAATCCTGGTGTTCATATGTGACTGTTTGTGATGATTTATTGTGTTCTTACTGCACTTGATTACTGTTTAATGAATGAATAATGAAGTACTAATACAATGGTTCTAGTTAAAATGATGAAGAATTAATTGAAAAGATAGTTAACTAGATATACACTAGTTGTCTGCATAACAATAGCATACATACACAAGTTTACCTATTTAAAGTCTCGTACAAAAATCTCAATAGAAAATGAGAAGCCCAAGTAAGTTTTTAAAACACTGATTCACCCCCCTCCCCCCACCTCAATATTTTTCCTAACAATTGGTATCAAAGAAGGTCATTCAAAAGAAGCTTGATTGCTTGAAGGAAGATTCATCAAGATGAGCAACTAAGAGGGAGAGACATCCATCTAGTCACCATTGTTTAATGGATCGAATCTAGTTTTCTGGAAGGTCAAAACAAGAGCTTACCTACAATCAATTGGAGTTGATGTTTGGGGAATCGTTGAAGGAGGCTATCAATATCCATCTGCCATTCCCACAGATGAAGCAGAAAAGAAAAAGTATGAGACCAATGCAAAAACTGTAAATTCTCTGTTAAGAAGCTTGGAAGAATTATAATTTTTCAAAGTAATGTATCTGAATATGACAAAAGCTATATGGGACAAGATAATCAAAAGTTATGAAGGCGACACCAAGGTAAAGAGTGCTAAACTTTAAAAATTTAGAATGAAATATGAAACTCTCAGAATTCATAATGATGAAAACATTGCAAGTTTATTTCTTAGAGTAGATGAGATCATTAATTCAATGAGAAATCTTGGTGATGAAGTAAAATAATCATCTCTGGTTGAGAAAATTTTAAGATCTTGTTGACGATGTTGGACCTGCCAACATGTCAAGGGGTTCTCCCTAGTAAGAAGTCCCAACTAGACCTCAAACCATTTAGAGTAGGAGCCCCAACAATGGGTAGTAAAGTAGTGCGTTGACCATGGTAGCATGTAGAGGTAAGTATGACAACTTTGGTCGAAAGCAAGTGTGTGACCTTGCAACAAGTAAAGTGAGATGCATAGGGGTTCTAACACACATATGGGAAAAGGAAGTGTGCCCCTTAGAATCCTGTAATAGTACGCAGCCTGAAAGGAACACACGAGCGGAATGACATCACAAGGTGGAAGTAGAATAGTCCACAAACCATAGTGATGGATTAATCCAACAACAGGTCTTCAACAAGATTCATATAATTTCATACAAATATTTCATACTAAAATGTATAATTTAAATAACATACATTGGTAAAGCATCCAGAATAGTCCAACTACAATAAAAACATATGCACGAAAAATGTGTTGGCTCAGTTATATTATTAAGTGAAAGTTCCATCCATACATACACCATTGACAACCACTAGCCCCAATAGTGGAACATTACAGTCAATACTGCCTGCTCCTCCAAAGATATGTACTCACTCTATGTTGTGGAGAAGCGAAGGCTCATTACAATACTCTCCAAGCCTTCTCTAAGCAATGCCTAGCCAAAAACTTGGCTCCCAAAAGCCTCTTCTATGAGTTATGAGGTTCTATTTATAAAAAATGGTGGGGTGACACTTGACATTCCCCTTTTTGACTCTTCGACTACCCTCATGACTCTTCAACTTATTTACAAATAACTCTTTACATTACATAATGATTTTTCACATTCCACTAATGACACTTGGAATTTCACATAAAACATATTTACAAATAATATACATTTTCCACATGTACCCATGCGAGACAAAATAGGCTAGAGATAGCCTAACAAGACACAACACTATGACTCTAAATTTTGGGGAAATACCAACTCGGCAACCTCCACTTGATGATTCTTGGTCACATATTGATGCCAAGCTTGGTACTATGCTATGATGTCCCCAAACTGCTTGATGGTGTCTTCCTGATAGTGGACACTTGCCTCCATAGCTTCTGGGTATATGGTCTTGGAACCTCTATCCATATCATCCTGAAGCATGTGCAGCATGGTGTAGACCATGATAGGACCACCAATGTGCTTCTGCATGTTTGGTGTGCTCAACTCCAAGTGATCCCTAGTGGCCTCTCGCCTTAGTTGTTCCATCATTAGGGGAATTTTGAGGTCTAAAATGGGCCTCCTATGAAAAATGTACAACCAAAATAAAATTTATAAGAACCAATATGATTCAATATGATGTTGTCAACCATGGGGGACGATTCACCATTTTTGGAGTAAAAAAGCAAAAAGATTAAAAAATATTAAAATAATAAAATAATAAAACTACTTTTTCAACTTGCATTTTCAACTTATCTCCCTATGTTTTTACTCAAATTACGAGTGAGAGTACTCATTGGATGTAAAATTTAATTCCTCATCCAAGGAGTACCCATGTTTCACACCTTCTATGGAACCTGCTATACGAAAAATGAGAAATACATGAAACAACGTGATTCCAATCACATTTTTCATGTATTTGCATTTTTATTTAGTAAGATCCATCGTAAGTATGCAACATGGGTACTCCTTGGATGAGGAATCAAATTCTGCATCCAACGTTTGTTGCTGCTCAAAATTTGAGTAAACCTATAGGGAGATAAGCTGAACATATGACTTGAAAAATTAGTTTTTTATTTTTTCCCTCTAAAATTTGATATGTAATCTAATATTATTTTATTATTTCCACTATCATTTTATAATTTCCTTAGGAGGTCCATTTTAGACCTAAAAAGTTCCCCTAAGTGCACCTGTCAACCTCTAACTAGACTTGGTTCTTGTGCTTAGCTTTGTTGAGGGAACCTGCATTTGTTCACTCTCTTCCTCAACTACTAGTTTTTCTGGCTCATCAACTTGTATTTGTGTTGTTTGTTATGTCATTATGCCTTGCATTTTTTCTTCTTCCTGTTTCTATGTATTTTCCTATTCTTTCCCTCTCAATTCCCGTTCTTCCTTCCTTTTTTGTTCTACTTGCTATGATCTCATTTCTACTACTTGCAATCTCTACTCTTCTCTCTTCCTCTACTCTATTGTCCATGTCATCTAATTCCTTTTTCTTCCACTGCCAAAGATGCTTGTATGAAGATTGAATGCGATTTCAGTCTGCAACTTTGTTCTCCCTTTATTATGTCAACAATTTCTTCTTTCCCTGATCTTGTATTGGATTGCTTCCTTCTGTCACTACTGCTGGTATTGCTGCCATGTTAGTGTTGATTCCTTTTCTGTAAAAATTTGGTCATCTGCATATATTGGCAAGTGAATTGGTGCTTACTCAATTGCTTCCTCAATACTAATTTTAGTGGTCTCTCTTGAAGCATATCTCTTTAATGCCATCGTACAATGACTGCTGGAGAAAAGTTCTTCATGAGTCTGGTACTTGTGGGACAAAAAGGACACTCAAGGAAATCAAACATTAGCTCTTACAAATCTAAGTTCATAGCATGATCAAGCAAAAACCAGGGCATCTGATGAGATGAGTTGTGCAATTTAACTGACAAGGGTGACTGAATGACTGTGGGAATTATGCATTGTGCATTCCCAACAGTCAGTGTGGAAGCTTGATGACTGGAAATACACAATGCACAGTTCAGTCTAGGCTAGGGCCTGGGAGAGACTGCGCATTGTACAATCTCAGTGACCAAGTTAGGAGACTGGCTCCTAGAATTGCATAGTGCGTAGTTGGAGCCAGCCCAGGAAAATGTCTTTGCAATTCCAGAAGCCAAGGAAGAGGCCTTGAGATCACAGATTACGCAGTGCATGTATTGAAGTGTGAGATCCAGGCAAGTGAGCCCATATTTATCCATGGGGAGTGTGCAAACAAGAATATATGAAGGATGATGTAAGGCAGAGTGCATATCTGACTAAGTGTAGATGTATGCATGTAAAACAAGTGCAACAATGGATCAAACTGAAGGAAGAAGAGGCATGTGAAGGGAGTCATCGCACAATGATCGTTGGTGCAAAAATGGGAAAAATTATGTGACGCTTTGGGAAGGCAATACATAACTTGAAACAACACTTCTACAAGCTAAAACAAGTTAAAATGGCAGATCTTGTTCAACAAAACGAGTAAAACAAAAATTCTACAAGCTAAAACAAGTTAAAACGTCAGCTCTTGTTCAACAAAACGAGTGAAACAACACTCTCACAAGATAAACAAACAAAAGCAACAAAAAAGGAAAAAAAAGGTGATAAAAGTATAACTCACCCCGAAAAGCGATACAATTCTCTAAAGGCTCCTTGATCTCATAGGGAAGCTAGAGCTTGACGATCGTATGTATAAGTGAGCTCTAAAGGCTCCTTGATCTCATAGGGAAGCTAGAGCTTGACGATCGTATGTATAAGTGAGCTCTAAAGGCATCCATTACATATATTTGAGAAAAATGTAGTTCATGACTTGTATGCTTGAGATCAAGGACAAGAATGACACTTGGCAGAAACTTCTAATGATGCCAATGTGTCACCTTTGGGAAGATAATAAAAGATACTTACTTCCTAGGGAATATTTTCCTCTTAGCTTCTTTCTTTTTTGGAAAACTGCCATGCCCTTACTAGAAATATTGTGCAGTTTTGGGAAGGACTGGGCAACTCTCTAGTTCATGAACTGTGCATTTTTTTAGCACAGTAGGTTTTGCGTGATTTCTTAGTTGAGTGGCTTTGGCTGCCTCTCATGCTCTACACAATTTCCAGTTGGGTCTGTGCAATTCTGGAGCTGAATCTCACTATTGGCTTGAACTACACATTTCCTAAGAGTAAGGTTGGTTTCCCTCTAGGATTGTGAAGTTCATCAAGGCAGTGCTAGAATTGGATTGCGCCAAGTGATGAGGTCAGCTTGTAGTTAGACAAAAAAGAAAGTAAGAAAACACAAGCTATAAGGAACATACAAAACTCAATGAAAGCACAAGTACCCGGGTCAATGTAAGATAATCTATTGGGATTTTAGGAGGTAGGCTCCAAAATGAAGCATAGGAAAAATTTTGGAGGGTGGTTATAGCCACTAAAACATTGGTGACATACTGGTAGAAATCTAGCTCTCTGTATCGACCTTGTTTTGTGTAAAGAAATTCTAACTCTTCCGGAATTATTGTTCGATTCTTTGATCATCATGGTTCCTTCACTAGGTTGAGTTAAAGATATAGTCCTTGCCATTCTCTTGATCGGTCAGCATACATACCAAGTCAATTCAACTAAGTTGTTTCAATTGGGGATGAGGGGTATATTGTTTCACAAGTGGTATACACTGTCAGAGTTTTAGTTTCATCTCTAGTGTTGTTTCGATGCCAATAGGCCTAGACAGTACCCCGATGGAGTCACTTTAGGAACATAAGCATTCCTCCGCTGGCAGCGAGCCTGGACAGTATCCCGATGGAGTTACTTGCTTCAACTCTCTACATAGAAAGCCTTTCTCTTCTTTCCTCTTTAATGCATAGACACTTATGAAAACCAACACGCTCAAAGTTTGAATGCATCCACAGAAAATAAAAGAGTAAAAGCACATGGAAGGCACTCTGTAGACGTGTCATGGTGTTGTATCACACTACATGCAGATGAAAAATAGGTACACTTTTTTGATCCTAAAAAACGAGCAAACATGTAGAAAGAAGAAAACTTTCATTTTGCAACATGACTTGCTACGTATGACTCCTCCAATGCATGAGAGATAGGATTGTGAGATTCTGGTGGAGGATGTGAAACTTGTAGATCAGATTGACTTGAGAGTGATGAGGAGCATGGGGTGATTCAACATATTTTTTATCAAAAGTAGAACTAAACCTAGGGTGATGAGAACCTGACATAACCATTAGCTCGGGCTGAAGTGCCTCGACAACTTGAGGGGTTTCCACTTCATCAATAGATAGATCATCAAAGACTAGTGGTTTATAAAGATAAACAGTAAGTGAATCAAAATCATGATTAAATGAATGAGTAAAGATATCATGACAACCACAATAAAAAAATTCAAGATGTACATCGACATCCTCATAATCTAACGAATCATACAGAGGGGTTGGTGAGAAACAAAAAATTTCACCCTCTAAATTTTCAGAAATGAAAGATGATAGATTGGGTGGATTTGGAAAGAAAGATTTGTCCTCTTTGCAATGAAATGACAGGATGAAATTCTATGTGTCTTGTGAATGATTGAAAGTAGACACATCTGGGTATGACTTTTCACAAGGAAAATCAGGAATAACAGACTCACAAAAGATGTCAGGATAAAGCGGATGGGGTGTGGACGAAAGGAAGTCATCCTTCACTGTGGGTTCTTCTTTAGATTCCCATGCATAGCCATAAAAAATGACAGTGCAGGTTGGTTTCTCAACACCAACTCCATCAAAAAATTGATCCTCATGAACAACAAATGTGGAGTCTAGAATGGATGAACACAACACAATAAAATCTAGAGGATCTAAGGAACTAAAGGAAGGAGTTTGAGAGAATGAAATCATGTGACAACCATTAGGGCTTGATTGCAAATGTATGCAAATATCCAGAGCATGTGGGGTGGGAGGAGGTGATAGCTCAACAGACTGGTTCACAACTTTTCCCACCTCGTCCTGTAGAGCTAGAGTTGTTTGATGAGAATAAGACGACAAATCACTTATGACAATGACCTTGTCCATCTTAGATTTGGAAGCTATAACACTGAGGTAAGATAAGAGGGGTTCAAATTATTCTAACACATGTGGATTTTTAGATACGTGAGGAAGATACTGGAATAATTCTTTGAGAAATTTCCAATCAACTTCATCTTCCTAGATTTGAAAATCAAGATTACGAGAGTGATCCCAAAATTGCACAACAAATTCATTAGGTTCTTTCTGTAATTCCAGAAATTGTTTATTAAGTGCTTTATGGTCATAATGGAAGAAAGAATTACCTAATTCTTTGATCATGTGATTAAATAGTGAATAGAGGTTGCGGGCAATGTGAGACACCATTTTTGAATGCTCCATCCAAACATGTGAGCGAATAACCCACAGGAAATGTTGTCCATGGGTACTTCATTCCTCTAATTGAATCCTAAGAAGGCAACTCCATGTCTTAACAGTGATATTCCACCATCACCATTTTATGTGAGTCAAGACAAGTCATCGTTGACACCCTCTGACATTTTGAAATCATGTGCAAGAGAAAAACATGTTGAAATTGAGATTTTAATGTAAGTCATTAATGATGTGTAGATATTCAAAACAGACTTTCAAGGCTCATCTTGTCATACGACCCTCCTTCTAGTGCCATTAGTGTTGATAGTGCTGGACCCGCCAAGATGTCAAGGGGATATCCCTAGTAAGAATTCCCAACTAGACCTCAGATTGTTTGGAGAAGGAGTCCTAGAAGTAGGTAGTAAAGTAGTGCCTTGACCACAGTAGCATGCATAGGTATGTATGGCAACTTTGTCCGGAAGCAAGTGTGTGACCTTGCAACGAGTCAAGTGAGATGCATGGGGGTTCTAATGCAAAGAGGGGAAAAGGAAGTGTGCCCCTTAGAAGCCTGTAATAGTACGCAACCTGAAAGGAACACACGATTAGAATGACATCACAAGTTGGCAGCAGAATAGTCTACAAACCAAAGTGACATGTTAATCCAACAACAAGTCTTCAACAAGATCCATATAATTGCATATAAAATAGTTCATACACAAATGTGTAAGTTAAATAACATACATTGCTAAAGCAACCAGAATAGTCCAACTACAATAACAACATATGCATGAAAACATGATGAACGAGTTATATTATTAAATGAAAGTTCCATCCATACATATACCATTGACAACCACTAGACCCAATAGTGGAAAATTATAGTCAACACTTCTTGCTCCTGTTGGTTTAAGGTGGCTTGATCCAGGTTTAGAGTGTGTTGCACATCAGAAAAACCCTCAACCATTGGCCCTTTCGGCAACGACCTGTAAGAAGATCACAGTGTCACCTGAAGCAGTTATTGGAGGTTGCAGAACTAGGTTTCTGCAACTAGAGGGATATTTGCACTATGGCGTTCATGTGTTCACTTATGTATTCTATCTACCTACAAATTTGTGTACATGAATAACTTATTGCTGATGATTAAAATTACAGATTGGTACTTAACGCATAGACATAACAGAAAACAATATAACATGTATTATTTTACATAATTCAGTAAAAACAACGCATAACAGTATCAATAAAAATAGAGAATAAACACAACAAGATACACAATACTTTGCCAAAACTTCTTATTTATTAATTAATATCTTCAATACATGCTCTTTCTTGACCTGCGCACCCAGCTACAGGTGGCCTATGTACTCAGCTGTAGACTCTCCAAGGTGTCCGCACACTCAACTATGGAGTCTTCCCCATAAATACAGACTCAAGACAAAGAATATGAACAATCTATGCTTAGTTATTCTTTGTGTCCCACTTCACCAAAAGATCTTCTCTATTAATAAGGATCTTCAGTATATGCTCTTCCTTGACCTGCGCACCCAATTGAAGGTGGTCTACGCACTCAGCTGCAAACTCTTCAAGATCTTCACGTACTCAGTTGTAGAGCCTTCCCAAAAAATACATACTACATATACAAAGACTTAATTCGCTTATGATCTTGTCATGACATTATTCATTCATTGATTGATTCTATGCTATTCGACAAAGTATTACATATTCTTTATATAGACTTTCATACTTCAAAATAATGATCCACATACTATGGATCTGACAAAAAAATGACTAAAGCCCAATACCCATTACAAAATAAGGGGCTTTGACTTGCCCTAAAGCCCCTAAAACATCGCGTTATGAATATAAGTTCATCGACTCTGCACGATCTCCTTCTCAAAATGCAGAGTATTTGACCCAAAACTTAGACCAATTTAGGCTATGCCCAACAGGCCTTGAACACTCACCTGTGACTCATCCCGAGTTACTTAGCTTCAGTTCCCTTGATTTTAGTAGCAATTTCATTGTAGACTTCATTATACTGTTTGGTTGTCTCTACCATTTGTTTCTCTTGTTTGCACACTTACTCCAACAATGCGTCTGTGGTTGGGCCAACAACATTCTGTAGTATTTCTACCTCCTTTCTCTTCAAGTCTTTAAGTCTTTCGTCCACTGTCTGAGATAGTTTAAGGGTGTCATCTTGGCACAGCTAAGTCCTTACTTACAAAAGTTTCTCCTTCCTTCGAAGATCATCTATCTACTTTTGAAGGTTCTTCCCTTCAGTAATATTGACGAGTTTCTGTAAGAATGGTAGGGTATTTACAACTACCAATATTTCATCGCGAAACTTCTGCTTCACCTATAATTACTCCTTGATATTTTGAATGTTTGGATCCTCCTGTAGCGAGGTCCAAATCTGCATCGTGTCATCCAATAATTTCCCATAGTCCACCACTGTGTTGAGATGCCTTTCAATATCGCATTTAATTCATTCTGCCTCTACTCCTGCACTTCTGGTGGCATGGTTGGATGCAACCTTATTTGCAACTTTTATATATGCACTTCATAATCAAATTTTATCTTTGCCAGTGTGTTCTTTGATTCCTTCCTTAATCGCGAGGGTGACCTCCACAACCTTCTCTGCTGGTGGTTCCTCCTCACCAACCTTCACATCTGGGACTATGCTCCAGCTTTTCTCGATGGATTTTTCCAACTATTCTTGTCACTGATATGCTTCATATCTTTTCTTAGCCATGTCCTCTAGCTTCTTCTTCAGAGCAACTTTCTCCTTTTCCACCTGCATCGTCATCATTGAGGTTTTTTATTTCTGCTCCTACAACTCGGTTGTTAAAGTTTGATGAAATTCATGCAACATCTGAATGGGCAGCATGGAAATATTTATGTTGACATTCTTCCATGATTTGACTCGCTCTTTGTCCTTCAGTGAGTTCTAGTGACGTGCCCCAGCTAGCACTTGAAAAATTCTAACGCTGAGTTACATTTCTATTCTTTGCTCTACCTATAGTGGCTGAGCTCTTTGTTCTTATTGTTTTGCTACTTGTGACAGCGCTTTCAGCTCTGCCATTCTGTTCTATAATTCATTCAAGGTTGTTCTATATCGATCATCATTTCTATCCCAAGTCTCACTGTGATCTCCTGAATCTTCTCTCGGATCTCGTCAATGTCACTATCAATGAGGACAAGTGTATATATTCCTTTGGACTTATCCACCTTCTATTTTTTCCTCTTTCCTGCTACAGTTGTTGTGTCTCTCCTTCTGATAATAAAAGGTGACTCCTCTTATACTCCTGCATCACTCAGGGGTTCCTCATGCCCCTGATTTGTTTCCTTTGCTTCCACCTCTGCATCCTTTCCACTTGTACATGTATCCTATAGGGAACCCTTGACTGTTCCAACCAATCCAACAAGTGGAGTCATCCATTCTTTCGGCCATTGTTGTACTACGACGAGAAGATCATCTTCAGTTGCAAAGTATGGCAGTGGGTGCCATGTCCCAATCAGGTCCTTCATTGCCTTCACATAGGCTCTATGGAAGTCTACTTTGAAATATGCATTGTGACAATAATACTTATACAAACTAGGTGAAAACCTTGGATTCTGATTCACCACCATGTGTAGATCCATTTCCATCACCACAAAAAAAATCATATTCTTCATCGCGCACATCGGCTCCTTAGTAAACTAGTGGGAGGCATACCTCACTGCCTCACAAACGTCCACCTCGACATATGGAAACTGTGAGTCTTCTGGTTCTTTCCATGCAACCAACACGATGAGTATTATTAGCCAAGAATAGTGGAATGACTTCCCCCTCTTCTTGTGCTTCCATGCAGTTTGTCAAAAATTCCTTGCACAGATAGGAAACCCAGTTAAATTGGACCCCTGCACTACACTATGCAACCAAAGACACTACAACTGCAAGCACCTCATTGGCCCTGCACTTCCTCATTGTCTTACCTGCCAATATGTACATGGCGAAACACACCCCTTGGTCATTAATGGAATTGATTCATATCTTCGTGACTTATTCACTCATCCAAACTTTTCCTTCATCATATGTGTGATATCCTTGTCCTTATTCTTTCCCATAAATTCTTCTATGAGGTCTTTTCCTTAATGACGCAATGCTATGATTTTTATCATTAGCATCTCATCAATCGAGATCCTCATCCCTAGCCAGATGCATCCATCATGTACCAGTACGAGGAGCTACTACATACATATGTTACTAGATATGCTTTGGTTGAATTGTGATACATTTAGAATATTCAAGAGGCTCGCTCTCTATAATCATGCAGTCCATTGGAACGGATCCAACTTCGTGACTCCACTTTCTGGGTACCGAACCTGCTTCAAATATCTACTAGGTTCAAATTGAGGGTATTTGCTCCGATTGTTAAAGTCCCAGTCTTCCATCTTTAGTTGGGGGACCCTCCCCAACATTTACCCCTCAAATGATACATCCCTCAACAACAATGGAGTGAACATGTCAAAGTTTCCATCCTTTGGCTCCTTAACTGACTTGGAGTTTTCTCTTCTTGGTGGAATGTATGACGGGAGCACAACAGGAATCTCTTCGTTCTCTGTTTACCTGCGTTGAAATTCATCCTCCTCTTTACTATCATTGATCTGTTGAGGTGCCTTCTACTATATCGACTTATTTCCTTTTTGCACAAGCTTCTTCTCCTTATATTCTTTGTTCTTTGTGTGGATTTTCGTTTGTGTTTTCTTCCTCAGAGATGTTCTACGTTCCACGCCAAAGACCTCAATTGGTCTCTTCTCCTGCTTCTTCTGTGGATGTGGTTCTATGCGTACTGACTTTCTTAGCGACATCTGGTGTCTTGGGGACATGGGTAACTTCACTCCTTGTGCATGCATAATACCCGCTAATCCTTTCTCTACAAATATTCCAACAAGTTATTCAAAAATCCTCTCAAACATACAATATTTCTCTTCTACGCAATTTCTCAACTTCTCTAGACAACAAAGTTTCAAATGTGGCATGGGATATGGTTTTTTATAACAAATTTGAATTCTAGCCTCATCATTGCTTCAAGATTTGTTCACTTAATGTAGGTATGGGGCTAGATAAAGCCAATTGTGCTTCATAAATACTCTTTGCCCGCATCCCTTAACGGAAATTTCCTTTTAATGGCATCCTTTTCCTTCTAATGGTCATATTTCCGACCAACTTTGATGAACCTTTCCTCATGGCACAGTTACATTTTGTTTGTCGCGGTTCCTTTAGACTTCGTCATACTCCTAAGTATCACATTGTAATATTCCTTCGGCGAAGTCCCTTTTCTGAAGAGTAGTTTATAGTCCCATGCCCACTTTCAACTGCAGGTGGTACTAAGACTTCCTTCCCTTCAATTTTCAGTGCGAAGCTCCACGGACAACATCGTCCTTGTATATATTCAACTTGCTACCATTCACTCATCCTGAAATCAATTAACCATTTAACTTCATGAGTTGAACTGCACCACCATCAGAGATTTTCTTAATGATATATGGTCCTAACCAATGTGTTTTAAATTTTCTTGAGAACTTCATGGATTTTCTGTCATATAAGAATACAACATCTCCTTCCCAGAATGTCTTCTTCCTGATATACCTGTCATGCCAAGATTTCTCCCTTGCTTTCTGCACTTCTTGAAGGAACCCTGTTGTTGGGAAATTCATTTTCTTAAATTGATTTCATTAAATTATCAACCAGGGATACTCATAAGCTTGTGATTTTTCCAACAAAATATATGTAGTAGTAGGAAACTGACTCTAATCTAAGAAAACTTGGTTTTTGTAGGCAATAAAACACTATTCTCCCTTACAGGAGGTCTCTTTGTAATTTTCATAGGACCTATCAACAATCAAGCTTATAACCCAACATATAAATCTAACCAATATTCACAACTATTTATAATGAAAGAAAATGCTTCATTGATCCTTTTGGATTGAGATCAATTCTCCTAAGATCAAAGTGATGAACTATTCCGTAAATCCATGAAAACTTGACCTACATGCATAAATAAGAAAATAATGATTTTAACCAAATCATAATCAACACAAAAGAGGCTCTATATCTAGAGATCTTGGTTGTCCTTCCTTTGACTTTTTTTCAACTAAAACCAAACACATCATAAAGAATAACAATTGAATTAATAAAGAAATTGATTTAAGAAAGCAAGAGGAGATGAATGTATAGAAATATATTTCAGTGCAAGCCCACAAAGAAGAGGCTCCAATGTGGAGGCCTGGGTTGTCCTTCTTTATCCAAACTTAATCAATGAAATGAGATCAAGTCCAAAATCATAAGTTGGATACATGCTACAAGATTCCTACTCTTGGAATGGAGGAGGCACTCCTATTTATACATAAAATTGATATAACTTACAAAGATTTGTGATCCACAAGTCTCTCATAAATCCACAAATGTCTCATGTAGTTACAACCATGTGCTAACACTCAGCAAGTAACATCTCTACAAATCCTCTCACAAATATCTAATATCTTTGATAAGAAATCTTATCAAAAGTTCCATTATTCTTCTCCATAAAGTATGCTTGATGGAATCTCCCAAATCTTCATCAAATCTTCAAGTGGTTGAAGAAGAAATTCGAATTTGAGGCTTGGCGGTCAAATATGACTTTGTTGAAGTCTTCAAATACACTTGCAAACATGATGAAACTTATCCCATGTCCATATATAAGTGAAAACATGTTATTTTTCCAAATTTTAATCATAAATTCACTCAAAAAGACTAGAACATATGCATTGGAAATTAACAGGTCTAAACACTATGTAATCATGAAAATAGTTTAATGTAAGGGTATGAGAAAGAGAAATATGGTTTAAAAGTGAAGTGAAAGGTTGGCAAACAGATGGTATTTGGGCGACCCAACATTTCCCCCAACTGAGGTGTTGCATGTCCTCATGCAACCTTGCATTGAATTTCTTGAATTGTGTAATGGAGTCTTCTTTTCTGATGTATAGCAACATTTTTTTGTTATGGTTGGTTCTTGTGTGACAACCATAAATATTGCAAGTGTTGGTTCTTGTGTGACAACAATTTCCTTTTTATTCTTCTTCTTACTACAACAAATAATGATCTTGAAAATTCAACCATATGAATACATTCCAAATGATGATTCGGTAATGTGTGCATCAACCATTTAGTCTTTTTAGCCTCATTTGCTTGAAATTGTTTTGCAAAACATGCTCTTTAAATAGCCTATGTATAGGCAACCACAAAATTATGGATAGCTTATTGAAAATTTATGTTTCAATGGCTGCAAAAATTATTTGGAACATCCTCCACATGGTATTTTTGTTTAGGAATGTATGCTTCATATGAAAACCAGTGATGCATTATGGATGTCAATCAAGGTGTCTATAAGAACAACAAATTTCAATTGGGAAAAACATGTTGGGGAACAGTATATGAGGTAATGAAACATGGGATTGAAAAATAGTGTAATGAAAATAATGAATGATGGATATTTCCCCCCACCCAACTAAAGGTCTTTTCCATCCTTGGAAAATGTAGAAAATAAGGAAGACCTAGAATGACATGAGATAGGGAAAGATACGAAAGGAAAAATAGGGAAATTTTATAGATATATGTATTTTAGCATTCAAGGAATTATTGATTAAAGAGTGGAAAAAAGAATACCTTCACCTACCTAAGAAGGTTCTGAGCAATGCATATGAGAGATCTTTGTATGGCTGGAATCTTTTTGGCTACTACAGTTGGATCATCGATCTTGAAGTGAAACAATTTGATATGCTTGGTTGTATGAACATATAATGATACATGAAATTGGTACATTTGTACCATCTTATTGTTGGAACTAAGTTGTTGGTGTTGAACTCCGGAGCTAAATTTTGATTTATTATAACACTAGTGCAAGATGTTGTAAGTGTCATGGAACCATATAGTCTTCATTCATATCCACATCTTGGCATAATTATTTTCTATGTGAATAAATTTTGCTGATGTCAAACATAGAAATAAATTGTTGGATTACCAACCATTAATGAATATCATTAACCAACATGAGACTACTCACCATTAATGTCAATGAGAGTCAAGATGCCCAAGTATATCTTACTAAGTGCACATAAATGAGTTGAAGTTGAGTCACCTACAAGGTCGGACAAACATGGGACATTGATGTATTCCCAATGTTCATTGGCGAGAGAACTTTCTATTAAGGCATGCAAGCCTCAAGGTACTAAAAATAACTCTAGTTTGAAACCCATATAATGTGCTGAATCCCCCATCATCTTACATGAGCATAAAGTAATGATTTAGAGGACCATAGATGAAAGATTTGCATTTATGAAGCATGTTTTATTTTTCGAAAGGAAAAGGACAATGAGGTAACTCAACATTGTAAGTGAGCTAAATGAATTTATTCATGGGTTAGGAATGAAATGTAATTGATGTATGAAAGTGTGAAACGTGTAAAGGAAAAATGATTTGAAGTTATGCTCTAGGAAGATGGAAATTGATGAATGCACTGTAACCTTAGAAAGAGGAAAATGAACGAGTAACAATGGTATTATGGACTTGACCTCTTTGTGTTCCCCTCTTTGTGTTCCTTTTTGAAAAATAGATTAGTCTTTGAAAATCACTTGTGCATAAATTGGTATTCTTTGATCATCCCGGAACCTGCAAATATTTAGCACTAATTTGCAATAAAACATAAGATTCTCTAAGGAGAGAGTTGATCAGTCTATCTTCATATGATATATACATAACAATTTCATAAATAGTGCTAATAAAAAATATTCAAGGAAGATAAATAAAAATAAAATGCACTTTTTACCTACCAGGAAGTGGTGCAACTTTGACTACTCGTTAGTGTTCCATTGATAATTTCTTTGTTTGATATCGAATTTGAGTGATTCAAAAACCAGGTTAAAGAAAATTCATATCATAAACATGTTTTTAATGATTTAATGCTTTTTCCAAGTCCAATTGTTGTAAAATCCATTAAAAACAATGACCATTTTTTGTTGTTGTCTGAAATGCTAATTAAACATATCCCATCGCATAGTGCTCTTTGATATCTTTCCAATGACGTTAGAATCACCTCAAATAGGCATCGTATGAGAAAGTTATTCGCTTATGAAGTTTTTATGAAATAGTGAAAAAAAAACCGCAAGGGTGCCACGTGGAAGATCTAGATACTGCCATGTGGCATGCTAAGGTGGTGAGGTTGACTATGCAAGTGGATGATGTGTCATGTTGACGTGGCGATGGATTGAATAGTTGACTATGTAAATAGGCCCACCATGTAGGCCAATGGATGGTTACCACATGGGCCAATCTGAGGCCGCCATGTAGCACCGACAATTCGATGAATAAATATCAAAATGTTGCCCACCATGTAGGCCAATGGATGGTTGCCACATGGGCCAATCTAAGGCTGCCATGTGGCACCGACAATTCAATGAATAAATATAAAAATGTTAAATTATTAACTTTATAGGATTTGAAATCTTGACCATATTCATAACATTTACTTGATTTACCAATACAACATAGTATTGACTTGAATGAAACCTTGGAAAACAATTTATTTAACATGTTAAAAAAAAACTTTGTTAGGATTTAAAATAGAACCATGGTTCCAGGATTTTCGCCGAAAAATCCTAACAAACCAACCGTTCTAGCAACATCTTTGATTGTGTCATGGCACTTGGACATTTTTTTAAGCGGTGTATTTATATATGCCCGAAAATTTTGGGTGCCCTATTCGTTTATTTACAAAACCCTTGGCCATTGGTTTAATACGATGGAATGTTGGGCTTGTGGCATGAGGGCCTACGTAAATTAATGGGCCTGAGGCCCTTGGTTGTGAGTTGCCTTGGCCTTGTCCTCGGCCTCAAGCATATCCGTAGAGGACCAAGCCAAAGGCAAGGACTCCATGCATATGCGTGAGGCCAAGCCAATGGCTTATAGAAAAAAAAAAAAAACGTTAATTATGTAATCAAAATCCTTGGTGACCTCATTCGAATTTGTGCTCTTTTCATTCAATTATGTAATGGCTTAGGTCGTAGCTTTTTTAATTAATTCTTTATTATGGCTTTTTCTTTTGAAATTCCATGCATTCATATTTGTGTTTGGTTTTATATAAGCATTTGTTTTAGTATAGGGTGTGGGCTTTGTTTTTATTGTTTAGTTATTTTTTTTCAATTTTATAGTTTATTTGTTAGTGTTTTTTTATTATTTTTTAATTATTTGTGTGTTTTGTTTGGTTGTTTTATTGATTTTTTTAATTAAAAACAAGCAATTATGAAAATCTAATGTGTTTGTTACTTCTATTTTCTATTTAAAAAAAAAATAGAAAAAATCAAATTAGTATTTTTATTTTTTTTATTTTTTTTAAATAATAAAAAATGATTTAGTTAGTTTGAGACAAATTTATGTGAGTTGGACATCAAGATTTAAACAAATTTTTAGAATGAATAGTAAATTTAGATCTCCTACTTATTTATTTTCAAATATGTGAATTTTATTGCAAAATTTCAAGGCTAACTTATCCAATTTTGCTTTCTGATCTTCCAGGTCACAACAAGGCGCAAAAAGAAAGCATACTCAAAAGTTTTGTCAATTCTTTATACAATTGAAATTTGGAACTTTAAAAAACAAGGTAAGAATAATTGATCATTCAAGCCTCAAATTTTAGCTCCCTAAACTCCACTTGTTTTCCTTCTTCACAAATATCCCTTTGATTGTAGATTTTCTTGCCAATGGTTAGTGAATGAAGTGACTCTTTTTGCACCACCAAAATTTCCAAGAAATAAATGAAATCAAATTTGAAAATCAAAAACTTAAAAAACTCTCCAAGCTTGGTTTTATTTTCCTATTCTATCTTACTCTATTTTGAGAAATATTTTTTCTTTTAAGTGTAGAAGTATTTCCAATGAAGCCATTTATGGATCAAAATCTATAGTATGCTCGCATCCAAATGTGAAAAATATGCCTGAATGTTTACAAGGATATGAGAGATCAATTCCACATTTGGATTAAATGCTAGGATTTGTTGAAGAATAGAAGAATGGCGTGGCCTAGTCACCTTTTGAAACCAATCTTCAATGTAGTCTTGATTCTCTTGACTCTCCTCCAAATGCTTGAATATCATTCTAGATCTCTTGCCCATAAATGGATTAGTTCGAAACTCTTATAGTGCAAAGATTGATTCAAATTTATGCATCCTATTAATCATGCTTTATATATGCAGCTAAAAATAGGGTTCAAAGCTAACTCCTATGTACACTTCCCCATGTTACTAAGATCTTGTTGTCACCAAGTGATCCTTTCAACATGAGTTAGCTTTTCCATGAATAAAACTAAGGAAAAATACTAGTACTGAATTAAATTCCTAATGCCTAATCCCTCAGCACCATCCCCGACAATGGCACCAAAAAATGTTTGGCAATTCAATTGCTTAAATTGCTTTCATTAAATTATCAACCAAGAACACTCGTGAGCTTGTGATGATGCCAAAAAAATATATGCAGGAGTAGGAAACTAACTCTAAGCTAAGAAAACTTGGTTGTTGTAGCCAAGAAAACACTAAGCTCCCTTACAGGAGGTCTCTTCGTAATTTTCACAGGACCTATCAATAATCAAGCTTATAACCCAACATATAAATCTAACCAATATTCACAACTATTTATAATGAAATAAAATGCTTCATTGATCCATTTGGAGGGAGCTCAATTCTCCTAAGATCAAGGTGACAAACTATTCTGTAAATCCATGAAAACTTGATCTACATGCATAAATAAAAAAATAATGATTTTAACTGAATCAGAATCAACACAGAAGAGGTTCTATATCTAGAGATCCTGGTTGTCCTTCCTTTGATTTATTTTTCAACTAAATCCAAACACACCATAAATAATAACAACTAATTTAAGAAAGCAAGAGGAGATGAACGTATAGAAAAAGATTTCAGTCCAAGCCCACAAAGAAGACGCTTCAACTTGGAGGCCTGGGTTGTCCTTATTTATCCAAGCTTAATCACTAAAATGAGATCAAGTCCAAAATCTAAATGATTGGAGAAATTTACATATAAAACTATAGAATGGAAATTTATGTAAAATGAAGCTTTATTCTATTCCATCATAAGTTGGATACATGCTCCAAGAGTCGTCCTCTTGGAATGGAGGAGGCACTCCTATTTATACATAAATTGAGATAGCTAACAAAGATTTGAGATCCAAAAATCTCTCCTAAATCCCCAAATGTCTCATGTAGTTACAACCATGTGCTAACACTTAGCAGGTAACATCTCTAGAAATCCTCTCACAAATATCTAATATATTTGATAATAAATCTTATCAAAAGTTCCACGATTCTTCTCCATAAAGTATTCTTGAAGGAATCTCCCAAATCTTCATCAAATCTTCAATGGGTTGAAGAAAAACTTCGAATTTCAGGCTTGGTGGTGAAATATGATTTTGTTGAAGTCTTCAAATACACTTGCAAACATCATGAAACTTATCCCACTTCTATTTATAAGTGAAAACATGTTATTTTTCCAAAATTTAATCATAAATTCACTCAAAAACACTAAAACATATGCATTGGAAAATAATAGGTCTAAACCCAATGTAATTGTGAAAATAGTTTAATGTAATGGCATGGGAAAGATAAATATGATTTAAAAGTGAAGTGAAAGGTTAGTAAAAAGATGGTATTTGGGCGATCCAACACCTGCTACAAACCTGTCTTCTTCTAGATCTAGTATCCGTGACATTCTTTCCTTCATAATGTCAGGATCTGACATATCTATGACAACTGCAATTCTCAGTCTTGGCACAATGTATTCCATAGGCATAACTTCCTTTGTCCATATACCAACCTAAATAATGTCTGCCTTGTCAATTTCTTGCATGTTCTTTTATATGCCCACAACACCACTGGAATTCACAAATCCCAATCATCTTTATTCACATTGCATACCTTGGTCAATGCATTCTCCAAAATCTTACTTAAATCTTCCACTGTTCCATTTTCCTGAGGATGATAAGGAGTACTCTTCTAGTGATAGACCTGAAATTCCTTAGTTAGTGCTTCAATGATCTTGTTCAAGAAATGTGTGGCTTGGTCACTCATCAAGATCATTAGACATCCAAACCTGGACAACGTATATTCAAAGATGAACTTCGTAGCAGTTTCTACACTACAATCCTTCACTGGTTATGACTCAACCCATCTTATCAAATAATCAATTGCAATGATTATATACCTGACACCAGTCTTCTTTCCTAGTAGAATGATAGGTCCAACAAATTCAATCGCCCATTTGTCAAAAGCCTACAAATTTACCTGTGGAACTAGTGGCATCTCATCTCTTCTAAATGGATTTCCTGTTCTTTAACATACATCGAATGCTTGACATAATTCTTTTGCATCGTTATGTACTGTGGACCACTATAACCCAACTCTAAATATTTTCTGTGCAGTGGGTTTTCATGCATAGTGCCCACCTGCGACTCCTCCATGAGCTTCTACCAGAATACTTTGTCGTTCATGTTCAGGGATGTATCTGTGCAGTACTTCATTTGGTCCCATTTTGTACAAGTGTCCAAAAATCAATGAGAAGTCAGCTTCTCGAATGGCCAACTACTTCTTTTGCTTCATAGTGTACTCCATGGGCATAATCCTTGTGGTCAGAAATTGAATAATATCTGCGACATGATCATCGACAACTTTGATTGTGAATAGTTATGCATCGGGCAGGTTATCTTTGATATTTGTGGGTTCTTCTCTTGTCTCTATTCTTGATAGATGATCAGGTCCAACATTCAATTTCCTTGGCTTTACTATAACTTCGAAGTCATACTCCTGGAATTATAAAAACCATAGACAAATTATTCCTCATAAAATAGACTTATTCACCAAATATTTCAGGGTGGAGTGATCAGTGAACATATTGAAATGTTCCCCCAACAAATAGTGCCTGAACTTTTGTAATGCATACACTATATCTAATCTCTCTCTTTCCATCACGCTATAGTTATTTTTTGCGTTGGACAGTTTCCTACTTGCAAATGCTATGGGATGATCAATTTCCCCTGGTCCTAGTTGCGTTGGCACTACACCCAGTGATATGCAAGATGCATCAACATGTACATGGAACTCCTCCTTCCAATTCGGGAAAACTAGAATAGGTGTAGTTACCATCTTCTCTTTCAATACATCTAGGCTCTTCTAGCACTCTTCGCTCCATTGAAAATCCACATCTTTCTTCAACAATTTCTCCATTGGCACAATTATCTGCATGTACCCCTTTATAAACTTCCTGTAGTAGCTAGTGTGTTCCAGTGTCGTGTGTAGTTGTCTCACTATTTTTGGTGCTAGAAGGTTCACAGTAAGTGTGCTCTTTGTTGGATCCACCATTAATCCCTATTTACAAACTACATGTCCCAACAGTATAGCAAATGTTGCACCAAATATGCACTTCTTCAAGTTCAATGAGATATGGTACTGCCTACACGTATCCAACATTAACCTTAAGTTTGCCACATGTTTATTTAATAGACCAATGATTGTCCAATCATCTAAGTATACTTCCAGAAACTTGTGTATACATTCTTTGAAGGCCGCAATTACAACTTTGGAAAATATATTAGGCACATTCTTTAATCCAAAGGCATCACCATGTACTGATAAAAGCCCCACTCTGTTGCAAAAGTCCTTTTATGTCTATATTGTGGTTCAATTATGATCAAATGGTATCCTAAAAAATCATATGTGAAAGAATAACCCTCCTATCCTCCTACATTATCCAATACTTCATCTGTAAATGGTGTAGGGAAGGGGTCATGTACGCATGCATCATTCAATTTTCTTAAGTCAACACAAATTCTAATTTCCCCTTTTACCTTCTTTTCTTGAACCACCATGGGACTTAACCGTTCAGACTCTTCGACAAGTTCAATGATCCCAGTTGTTAACATTTTGTCTAATTCTTCTTTCACCTTCTCCTTGTATTTTGGATTCAGTCTATAAGGTCTCTTCTTGACAGGTTTTGCATCAAGCTTTAGAGGTATCCTTATAACTCCCAAATCTCCTAATATAACCTTCATATATGAAAACTTAATGGGGAACAACTCCTGATATTCATGCAAGAGATTTGTTATCATGAAACGAAACCATTTGCTGGTTTAAGGGGGATTGACCAAGGTTTAGAGTGTGTTACACACCAACAAAATCCTCAACCACTGGCCCTTTTGGAAACGACCTACAAGCATATCGTAGTCTCAGCCTAAGCATTTATGGAAGGTTGCACTAGGTTTCTACAACCAGAGGGATATGTGCGTTGTGGCATCCGTGTGTTCACTTATGTCTTCTATCTACCTACAACTTCACATACATGAATAAGTTCATACTAATGATTAAAATTACAGATTGGTACTTAACGCATAGACATAACATAAAACAATATAACATGTATTATTTCACATAATTCAGTAAAAATCACGCATAACGATATCAATAACAATAGAGAATCAACACAGAAATATACATAATACTTTCAGTATCTTCAATACATGCACTTGCCTGGCCTGCACACCGAGCTATAGGTGGTCTGTGAACTTAGTTGCAGACTCCTCAAGGTCTCCACATACTCAGCTGTGGAGCCTTCCCCAGAAATACATACTTAAGAGAGAGATACAAACAATCTATCCTCAGTTCTTCTATGTTCCCCACTTCACCAAAAAATATTCTCTATTAATAAGGACCTTTAGTACATGATATTCCCTCACTTGCACACCCAATTGCAGGTTGTTTGCGCACTCAACTGCAGATTCTTCAAGGCCTCTACATACTCAGGTGTGGAATCTTCCCTAAAAATACAAATATTTAATTTGCTTATGATCTTCTCATGACATTACTCATTCATTGATTGATTCTACTCTATTCGACAAAGTATTACATCTTCTTTATATATACTTTGATACTTCAAAACAATGGTCCACATACTATGGATCTGACAAAAATATGACTAAAAAATAATACCCGTTACAAAATAAGGGGCTTTGACTTGCCCTAAAGCTCGTAAAACACCGCACGATGAATATAACTTCGTCAGCTCTAGGTGCCCCACTCCTCAAAATGCGGAGTCTTTGACTCAAAACTTGGACCAAGTTGGGTTGCGCCCAACAACTCCCCAAAGAGATGTACTCTCTCTACGTTGTGGAGAAACCAAGGCTCGTCACAATACTCTCCAAGCCTTCTCTAAGCAATGCTTAGCCCAAATCTTGGCTCCTAAAAGCCTCTTCTATGAACTATTATGTTCTATTTATAACAAAGGGTCAGGTGACCCTTGACATTCCCATTTGTGACTCTTTGACTACCCTCATGACTCTTAAGATCATTTACAAATGAATCTTAACATTACATAGTGACTGTTCACATTCCACTAATCACACTTGGAATTTCACTTACAACATATTTACAAATAATATACATTCTCCACATGTACCCATGTGAGACAAAATAGGCTAGAGACATCCTAACAAGACACAAAACTATGACTCTGAAGTTTGGGGCAAGACCAACTCAACAACCTCCACTTGATAATTCTTGGTGACGTCCCGATACCAAGCTTAGTACTATGCTATGATGTCCCCAAATTGCTTGCTGGTGTCTTCCTGATAGAAAACTCTTGCCTCCATAGCTTATGGGTATATGGCCTTGGAACCTGTGTCCATCTCATCCTGAAGCATGTGCAACATGGTGTAGACCATGATAGGATGACGAGTGTGCTTCTACGTGTTTGGTGCACTAAGCTCCAAGTCATCCCTGGTGGCCCCTCATTTTAGCTGCTCCAATTACCTATGAACCTCTAACCAGACTTGGTTATTATGCTTAGCTTTGGCGAGGGAACCTGGATATGTTCACTCTCTTCCTCAACTGCTGGATTTTTTGGCTCATCAACCTGTATTGGCGTTGTTTTCTATGTCATTGCGCCTTGCCTTTGTTCTTCTTCATTTTTCTGCTTCTTTTCCTCTCGACTTCCGTTCCTCATTCAATTCTTGTTCTACTTGATGTGATCTCATTTCTGCTACTTGCAAGCTCTTCTCTTCTCTCTTCCTTTGCTCAATTTTCCGTGTCCTCTGCTTCCTTTTTCTTTTGCTTCCAAAGCTTCTTACATGAATATTGAATGCACTTTTTCTCTACAAGTTTGTTCTCCCTTTATTATGTCAACAATTTCCTCTTTCCCTGATCTTGTACTAGATTTCTTCCTTCTCACACTATTGTTGGTCTTATTGCCATGTTAATGTTGATTCCTTTTCTATAAATAGTTGGGAATCTACATATATTGGCAAGTAAATTGGCACTTTCTGAACTGCTTCCCCAATACTACTTACAGTGGACTCTCTTGAAGCAACTCTCTTTAGTGCCATGGTACAATGAATGTTGGAGAGAAGTACTTCATGAGTGTGGTACATGTGGGACAAAAAGGACACTCATGGAAAGAAAACATTAGCTCTTACAAATCTAACTTCACAACATGATCAAGCAGCAACTAGGGCATCTGTTGTGAGGAATTTCACAATTTTAACTAATAGGGGTGACTAACTAACTATGAGAACTGCTCACTATGCAATCCTAGCAGTCAGTGTGGAAGCTTGATGACTGGAACTAGGCAATGCGCAGTTAAGTTCTGGTCAAGGCCTAAGAGAGACTTCACGTTGTGTAGTCTCAGTGACCAAGTTGGGAGACTGGATCCCAGCCTAGGACAAGCTTTTCACAATTCCAGAAGCCAAAGAAAAGGCCTTGAGCTCCCATATTGTCTAGTGCATGCAGTGAAGTGTGAGATCCGGGGAGGGGGAGCCCAGATTTATCCATGGGGAGTGTGAACACAATCATATCTAAAGGATGATGTAAGGATGAGTGAAAATATGACTAAGTGTATGTGTACGCATGTAAAAAAAGTGCAGTAATGGATCAAATTGAAGGAATAGTAGGCATGTGAAGGGAGTTGACGCACGACAACCGTTGGCGCAAAAAGGGGAAAAGTCATGTGACGCTTGGGGAAGGCAATGTATAACTTAAAACAACACTTCTACAACCTAAAACAAGTTAAAATTCCAATGATCGTTGAACAAAATGAGTGAAACAACACTCTAAGAAGCTAAACAAACAAAAGTGACAGAAAAAGGAAACAAAAGGTGATAAAAGAAAAACTCACCCCGAAAAGCGATAATGATTCTCTGAAGGCTCCTTGATATCCAAGGGAAGCTAGAGCTTGATGATCGAATGTATAAGTGAGCTCTAGAGGCATCCATTACATAGATTTGAGAAAAATGGAGTTCATGACACATATGCTTGAGATCAAGGACAACAATGAAACTTGGTAGAAACTTCTAAGGATGGAAATGTGTCACCTTCAGGAAAATAATAATAGATGCCTACTTCTTAGGTAATCTTTTCCTCTTATCTTCTTTCTTTTCGGGAAAACTACCATGCATTGCTTGGAAATATTGCACAGTTCTGGGAAGGACTAGGCAACTCTCTGGTTCATGCACTGAGCAGTTTCTGAGCACAATAGATTCTGTGCAATTTTTGGGCTGAGTGGCTCTGGATGCCTCTCATGCTCTACGTAGTTTCTAGATGAAGGTAGGCTTCTAGCTGGGTCTACACAATTCTGGAGCCGAAGCTCACTGTTAGCTTGAACTTCACATTTCCTAAGAGCGAGATTGGTTGCCCTCTAGGATTGCACAGATCATCAAGGCAATGCTAGAATCATATTACAACCAAGTGAAGAGGTCATATTGTGGTTAGAAAACAAGGAAAGTAAGCAAACAAAAGTTTTAAAGCAACAAATAAAACTAAATGAAAGCAGAAGTACCTGAGCGATTATAAGATAAACTATTGGGATTTTAGGATGAAGGCTTGAAAACAAAGCGCAGACAACATTTTGGAGGGTGGTTATAGCCACTACAACAAATCTCTAACCCTAAAATTCAATTCAAAAGTCTCTGCCATTAAAGAAATGTAGGATTTGAAGAACCTTACTGTTGAACAACTTTATAGGATTCTAATAGCCTTGAAATGATAAAAGGGCATCCCTCAGATATCAGAGAAGTTGCATTCAAGACTAATTCTAAAGGAAAAGGAAAGGATGAACTTAAGTAACTTGTTGTGTATTAGATGAAGAAGAGGCAAACTTCGTGGAGAAAATTCAAGTAGGTACTGGAAGATTTAGAGGAAAGTTTCACTTCAAATGTTTTTTTTGTGGAAGAGTTGGTCACTATGCTACCAAATGTCCTTATAGATAAAATCATGAGAAAAGGAAGAATCCATCAGAAGTAAATTTTAGAGGAAATATTGAAAAAAAAATAAGTTTCTACACTCACGAAGATAGTGATGGTCTTTCAAAATAACGAAAAAGGTGAGTTTAATCAAGAATATAAATTACTTATGGAATTTGAAGATAAATGTATTGATGAGTCTAATGATGTTTTTATGGATGCCCTAGAAGAAAAGGATAATTTCATTGAAGAAATAACTCAGCTTAAATTTTTTTGGAAGAATCTAAATTAGCAAAATATTCTCTAAAAGAAATAAATCCTAGAAAAGGAGAAGCATAATGGAAAATTAGAACTAGAAATAGTAAGTCTAAGGAAGGAACTTGAGAAAACAAAAGGTCGAAATCTTAGGTTTACTAAGGATCTAAAACCTTAGATGAAATCATCAAAGTGAAATTCTCTTCTCTCATAAAAACAAGTCTTGGATAGAATGGAGAATCATGAAAGACTATAAAGCCTTCAATGAAAATCCAACTATCAACAAAAGAATAAAGGATAAAATACTTCTCAGGTAAATCTCCCTTACTACAATTAAAGGGAAAACTACACAAGAAGGTACTATACTCCCAGAAACTTCTACTTTAATGGTCAATGCTTCACTTGTCATAATTTTGGTCATAAGGTTGCTTAGTGTGTTTCTTACAAAACTATCATGACTAGAGAAGCAAGAAAGAAAAATAATGAGATTGGGGTAAATAAATTATCTTACAATACTTTCTCACCTCTTCAATATGAAACTGAATGTTCCTTTTGCAATAACTTTGGGCGTAAAGAATATGAATAGAGGAGAAAAATGTGATCAACACCTTAGAATGAACAGAAGGCAACAACATCTTAGGTATGGAAAAATAAGACCATAAAATCTGGAAACTGTGGTCTAGCTTTATATGCAGGGGATCAATAAAATATGTGGTTCATTAACAATGAATGCTCAAAGCATATGAAAAGTTATAAATATAATTTTATCTCCTTTAAGGAAATTAAGAAAGAAAAGAATGTAACCTTTGGAAATAATTCACCTACTGCTATCAAAGGAAAAGGAACTATTTTGCTGAAAAGTTAAAGCTGGAAATATTTTTTTTTTGATGCATTAAAACATACCTTTTTGAGTGTTACTCATATGTGTGACCAAGGGCGTGGGGCTATTTTCAGATCAAACAATTGTGTGGTTCAGAATCTTGATACGGGTAGGATCATAATAAAGGGGAGAAGAACTCCTAGTAATGACTATGTCTTGGAAGGCGGTCTAGAACAATGTTACTTAAGCAAAGAAGAAGAAAGCCGATTATGGCACAAAATATTGGGACATCTAAGCTTCACTCAAAAACATAAGTCAAGCAAGCTAGGAGTTGTTTCTGATTTACCTAACATCTCTCTACCAAAAAGTACCATATTAAAATCATGTCAATTCAATAAGCAAACCATGGTTCAGTTCAATGCCAAAGAAGGTACCACACGTAAGGCACTTCAACTTATTCATATTAATTCGTGTGGGCCTATGAGGAAAAAGTCACCTTGAGGAGTGTTAGTGTCAATTAGTTCTGCTTGTCACCAATGATCAAATATGCTTTTACCAAGATTTTTTAGGGGTCTCAAAGCCAAATTTTATCATGTCACTAGGTTTTCATAATAAAATTTGGCCACTAGCTAGTGTGTCTAGGTCTACTGCTACTCCTTCAAGATTTACATGTCCAGTCACTACCATCACTCAGTTGGATGTGCCATCATTGAACAAATCATCATCATCATTTCAGTCAAGTCACCACGGTCTTCATTCAACTCAGCGTCTTCACTAGGTCATTAGGGTTAGAGTCATCAAGGTTTTCATTTCATTCAATAAACTGGGAAATGAAGGAGCAGTGGTAGGGTTTGATAACAAATTTATGTTTATAAGTGTGATTCACTTCAGAATGATGTAATAAGTTATGTTTCAAAGCTGCATGAAAACGTTCCAAGCTACATAGTTTACATAAAAAATAAAAATGAAAATTATGGTGGGCCAACCTACCATTACAAATTTGAGTTCTATAGCCTATAAAGACCATTTTTTTCTCATTCCTCTCATTCATCACATTGTCAAGGGAGCTCTCATCCATGATAACTCATTTCCTCACTCATTTAATTTCTAAATAGATCTCATTCATCATCAACCACTTCCTCAAAATTTTTATGGCCAAAGACATTTCAAAAAATTGGTCTCAAGCTACCTCGCTACGTTTTCTATGGGAATCCCTCATTTTCATGTTTGAAAGCCTACAAAGCCTATTCCTATACATTCTTTCCTCCCTCACACTCAAACACACTCCTAAAACCCTCACACCCCCTCACTCTCAATCATAAAACCTTCTATACCTAAAACTTAGCCCTACGTTGCATTTTTGGCAGCCTTTATAGCTGGGAATGTGTATAAATTCCCTAGCTCTATCTTTTCACTTCCATCCACTTCCCTAAGTTCCCTAACATCCCTCCCCATCTCATAAATTTTTCCTACACCCATTCCTACTACCTAACCCCTTCATCCTATTCCCTCATTCCCTTCCCCTGTTTTTACCTTTAGGGTTTGCACTCACAAGTTTACTATGGAGAAGGAAAGGAGGCCTTATAACAAGGGTGGGAAAATTTCAAGGTTCCAAATTCAAGTTTAAAAGTGTAAGATGAGTCGTTTTTAACTCATTTGCACTCTTAAATTTCAAGCATCTCTTAGTCATCATCGTGCATGAGAAAAAATTGTGAAAATTGAGGGTTCTGTTGCATTTTTGGAGAAGTACGACCCTTCTGGGAGAAATGCAACCTTTCTGAGGAGAAGCATGACCTTTCTGTGGAGAAGTGCGACCCTTCTGGTTCTAGCGTGACCCTTCTAGAGAAACCTTGGGAGAATGAGTTTTTTGCAGCCTTCCCATGGGTCATTTTCAAACATTTAAGATGTTCTGGAAACTAGACAGACAAGGTTAGTTTACCGTTCTTTCAGATTTAAATTTTGACTTCAGGAAAGCACCTAAAAATGGCCTCAAACTTGGTGCAAACCTTCTGGAGACAACTTTGGAGAATGAGCTTTTGGAGGCCTTCCCGTGGGCCATTTTAAAAAATTCAAGATGTTCTAGAAACTAGACAGAAAAGGATAGTTTTCCATTCTTTCAGCTTTCATTTTTAACTTCAAGAAGGCACCTAAAAATGGCCTCAAACTTGGCGCTATGCTTCTACAATTTTATGAGATTTGAAGTAAAATTTTCATTGTGTACTTTTTCAGAGTTTCTAGTTTGACTTTTGTAAAAGTCAAAAGGTGAAAGCAGATGAATGTAAATGGTCATATGTAAATATAAATGGGTTAATATATGGGTAAATAGGTGTCTTATCCTCCATTTAATGCTTTGGATAAATATCTCATGATAGTTAGATAAAAGAGGAAATGGTTGAGTAACCTCCCTAGTATGTAGCAGTGATCAGATAGATGCATGTATTTGACTTTATTTGATGGAAATTCAACCTCCTAGGGAGGATTTCGACTTCAAATCCTATATGAGGCCTTTTGTAGTCATTTTTAAGGGTTGTATGCAGTGGAATTAAGCCTTGAATGCTAGTGTAATTGAGAATTTAGCAAGAACTAATAGACAACGTTTGCAACTATTATTTAGAAATTCCTGTGCAGTAAGTTTATGATGTCATTTTTCCTCTGTTATTACTTTATATGAATGATATTTAGCTTCCTTTCCATTCATCATCTCTTCAATATTTTTCCTTGCAATTTATAAAGAAAATTATTTCACTAAGCTCTGTTTCGATGGAAAATTATTATATGTTATTTTCACTCTTTCTTAATGATTTCATGTCTCATGTTCATTAAGACCTTCATTCTTATTCTCAACACCATACTACATCGAAAAAACCTAAAATCCATCACAAAAGTGTTGCTACATTGATCCTTCATATCTATTCTATTGTAATCCTTTGACCCTCTGACCTAGCTACTTGGTTTTTCTCCCTTATCTAGCATCAAAACCTTAAATTTCCCAAAACTCACCTGACCCTAGCTATCTAGCCTTAAATCCTTTATATCTCAGTAATATGTTGGCTATGATTCCATAGAGAGAGCCCTCTCTAGTTTGGTAGTGTTAGCTACCAAACTAAAAGCTTGGTTTGTGGTTACCTCCGTCGATTCCTCTCAGCCTGGGACATTGTGGGGGATAACAAGAAGAACAATATTTCATCTTATTCGTTGATGAATTTACTAGAATGTGCTAGATTTGCATATTAAAACATAAATATGAAGCATTTTATAAATTTAAAGTCTTCAAACCTTTATTAGAGAATGAGTTAGATTTAAAAATCAAATATCTTAGATCTAATATGGGAGGAGAATTCATATCAGATGAATTTTTCGACTTCTGTGAACAACATGGCATCAAGAAGCATTTTATATAGCTAAAACTCCTCAACAAAATGGGGTGGAAGAAAGAATGAACAAAAAAATGCAACAAATGGAACATGCCATGCTTGATGAGTCTGGGACACCTCATACCTTTTGGGGAGAAGTAACACATACGACTATGACTATTCTCAACAAATCCCATGTCCTTGTAAACAGTGATAAGACTCCTCATGAACTTTGGTTCAGTAAGCCTCCAACTGTCAAGCATTTTAGAGTCTTCGAAAGAAAATGTTACACAAAGAATAATGATGATAAGCTTGGAATATTTGAAGCTATAGAAGATGAAGGAATACTACTTGGATACCTCTACAAGCAAAGGATATAAATGCTACAATAAAATACTTCAAAATATTGTTGAATGTATTGATGTTGTGATTGATGAAGAATGCATATGTACCAAAAGGGAAGCACCATTAGATGACAAATGTATTTCTACGACTAATGAAAAGGATGTAAGAGAAGAAACTAATGAAGCATCAGAAGAAGAAATTGACAATACAAAAGAATAAGAAAGTGCTCCATCAAGGTATATTCATAAAAATCATCCAGAATCTCAAATTATAGGAGAAAAGGAAGTTGGAGTACAAACTAGAAGAGCTCTTGTTGAAACCCCTAGTTATCTACCCTTACTATCCACAATTGAACCATAAAATGTAAATCAAGAAAGCATAGATGAATCTTGGGTTAAGGCTATGGATGAAGAACTTGACCAAATAGAAAAGAATCATATACGGGAATTAGTACCAAGACCTCATGATAAAGATGTCATTGGGACAAAATGGGTATTCAAAAATAAAGTGAATGAAAATGGAGAAGTAATTAGAAACAAATCAAGACTCGTATGCAAAGGCTATGCTCAACAAGGAGGAATATACATTGAAGACACATTTGTACCTATAGCCAGACTTGAAGCCATAAGATTGTTTCTTTCCTTTTCAAGCTTTCATAATTTAAACATGTTGACAAATGAATTATGATGTGATTTTCTCTGAAAAATCTTCCTCAAAATATTTAAAAGTCTATCAAATGGATGTTAAATCTGTATTTCTAAATGGGGACCTAGAAGAAGAAGTCTATATTGAACAACCTATATGGTTCATTCTAGGAAATGATAAAAATCTTGTTTGTAAACTCAATAAGGCATTATATGGAATAAAAAAAGCTCCTTGTGCATGGTATTATCATCTTGACATGTATCTTTAATGACAAGATTTCACTAAGGGGCCTGTAGATAGCAACCTATATATCAAAATGAATGATGGTAAAATTTTAATAGTTGTTGTTTACATAGATGACATCATATTTGGCAGCAATGAAGAGTCTATGAGTCAAATATTTTCTTTTTTCATGCAACATGGATTTGAATTTCCCTACTTGGTGAACTAACATATTTTCTTTCTCTACAATTACAGCAAGCAAAGAATGGTATCTTACTCTCACAGAAAAATTACCTCAAGCAAATTTTGAAGAAATATGGAATGGAAGACTGAAAGCCTGTATGCGCACCAATGGTAACATGATGTAATCTCACTTCACATGATGATTCTCTGTCAGTCAACCAACCAGAATACAAATCTATGATTAGAAGATTACTTTTACTGGCACAAGACTAGATATCATGCATGCAGTTGAAATTGTTGGACAGTTTCAGGCAAATCCAAAAGAAACTCATCTTCATGCATTCAAGAGAATATTTAAGTATCTACAAGGAAGTAAAGAGTTTGGTTTATGGTATGCCAAAGATGTAGATCTTGCTCTTGATGCTTACATAGATGCAGATTGGGCAAGAAATGGTGATGATAAAAAAAGAACTAGTGGAGGAGCATTCTATATGGGACCCCACTTGGTATAATGGTTCAACAAAAGACAATGCTCCATTGCTTTATCTAATCTAGAAGTAGCATACATTTATGTTGCATATTATTGCACACAACTTCTCTAGATGATGCAAACATTGCAGGATATTCAAATCAATTGTGCTCCACCTATTCCCATTCTATGTGATAATACCAGTGCCATAAGTATTTCTAAAAATCTTGCCATGCACTCAAAAACCAAGCACATTCCAATCAAATATCACTTTCTGAGAGAAAAATTGCTTGAAAAAAAGGTCAAACTGGAGCATGTTCCCTCAAAATAACAAGTTGTAGATATATTTACAAAGCCTCTTCCATGTGATTCCTTTGAATATCTCAAATAAAAATTAGGAGCGGTCTCTGCTTCTTCACTTTGTTAATTATTTTGACCAATCCTTCAAGTTCAAGGGGAGATGAAAGTGAAATTTATTGAAGTGTACTATCTGTACGCGGATTCTATGAAGAACAGTCACATATAGATGTGTATTTTGATCAATACAGGCCTGTATGTTTCCCTGTGATGAAGTATCAATAGAGATAACTCAAAGAAAGGTTATGATATGATTATAACAATTTTGCTTGTTGGTTTTAATATTGGTTAGATACAGTTTGTTGATGCTTAGATACTTATGCTTTATGAGTTGCTCCAATATGACATTGACTCTTTGATTAATGAAGTTTCTTTGATAACTTGACTAATGAATGAGTTGATATAATCAAATCTAATAATGAACAATTGGCACAGGTTTGGGGGGGGGGGGAGAATTTTCCTTGCTTTTTATAGTACATTGTTGGCATTATGATTCCTTGATTGTGTTGCTAAAGAAACACATGTTGCTAAAGTTTTTGAGTCATTTTTGATGAGGTTCATGGTGCAATTGTTCGATGCTTATAATATAGATCCTATATCGTATATAGTACTGAAGAATATCTTGGTCTTGCTACCTCACTATTGAGGTCTTTGGTCTTGGTTATAAACGCCATATCAGTCATATGATGTAAAGGCCATGTAAATACCTATGATGTAATAATTGTAATATTCAGTCATGAATAGATTATTTGGGTCAAGTCTTTATGTATGTCATCCCATGTTGGGGATTTGATGTAATGTTGAGTCAATTATGTAACCTCAATGCGTTGGGAGATTGGTCAATATGAGATATCTGTGATGGGAAAGATCATGTCTAGTTAATTATTTGTATATCTTCAGAAAATTTAACATGTGCTTAGGGGGAGCATGGTCCGCATTCAGTGATCAATATTCAACAGATCATATCTACAACACTTCATTCAACATTGGTCAACCCTTTTCCCTTGATGTCAAAGGGGGAGAGTAGCTTGATATTTAGAGAAAGCCTTCTTGGAGAGCGTCTTGGTATATCTACAAGTATCTAAAGATGGTTGGTAACCAAACACCAAAGTGATTTCCATCAAGTCCAATGGGAGATATTGTTGGAATTATGACAAATTTTTGTCCTTGATGGAAATCCACTTGATGAAGATTGTCAACATGATGATAACAAGATGATTTTATAAGCTAGTACACATGTGATAGAGAGTTTGGACAAAGGCATAGAAGTCCAGAGACAGAAGAATGATGAAGGTGATGTTTTGAGAAATACACACGGGTTCTGTGAAGAACATTTGCGTACACACACAAGTATGGAGAAGAGAAAGTGCATACAATTTAGAAACCATGGTATCCTAAATACCGGGGATCATTACCATGGTATTATCCCACAGTAATGAGCATGACAACAGATATTTGATCCTATCTTGGAATACCATGGGCATTACTAAGGATTTGACCCATGGTATTGGATAAGGCCTAAACTATGTAAGGAGATGAAGATGAAAGTGTTTAGTGTGCAAGTGATGGGCCATTGATGAATTGTTTGATCTGTAATAAGGTTGCATAAGGAATGTGATCTAGGATCATATCTTATAGATATGAAATGACTACATGGTTTTCTTACGGGTTTATTTGTGATAATAATGTTCTAACATATGTTTGTTATTGGGTTTACCAAGATTTGGGTTTGACTAAAGTTATATTGTACAGTGAAGGAATGAGTCAATAATTACAGATTTGTACGCAAGTTTGTCTCAAAAAAAGTGTGTACATACGCAGGTCTACCTCTAGGTAGTCGTGTGTTGATTTTGTAGTATGGACATATCTGTACATGGGTATGCCTCTTCAAATGTGCTTACACACATGGAAGTATTTTAAGGGTCTCATACATATACTAGGGTTTTGAAGTATGAGAAGTTAATGATGTTTGATCAATGCTACTATGATTGATGAGGTTTTCTTCATAATAATCTGTCTATGATAGTTCTGGTGAATTTGAATGGTTTGTAAATGAAATATTGAACTATATTGATGCTAGTATGTAATTATTTGTAGGTATCTCAGAGATCCGTAATGAATGATATATGTGTTTTTGATTGATTTGAGTAGTGTAGCGATTCAGTCTAAAGAATCAATGTTTTTTATATATGTACGCAAGTTTGATTAAGGAAAAACACGTGTATACACAGGTATTATGCATTACAATAACATATTTATTTATATATATATTTATATATATATATATATATTTAAATATATTGACATATGTTTATCTGGGTTTGCAGTGGAAACAAATGGTTTTAGTGATAGATAACAGTGTATGGCTTGATGATTCACAATGCATTCACATGATCTATTCTCGTTTAGTATGATTGGTTGCAATGAGATACAATGATTTATTTGTTTTGGTTGATTCAGTGATTTGATGATGGTAGTGGGTCCAGTATGAAAATTTGATGAAATGTGGGATACGAGTTGTAATTTTTTGATCAACTAGATCTAGTTTAAAACATTATGAAAAGTAATCCACAAGGAATTGAAGATAAGGGGGTTTTAGCTCCCTTCTAGTAGGTGCTAGAGAATGAGAGAAGGTTGCAGCGCTCTACAGGTGGGTGCCTGTGTACTAGTATTAGTCCGTGCCAGTACAATATTGTAAAGAATATTTTACTTTAAAAGAAGAAGATAGAGACGACAACAACGATGGTTTCTTTACCACTTTGGATTTCCACCTAAAATCTTGATGTTCGTATGTTTTGACTATATGTGATTATTTATTTTGTTCTTACTACAATTTATTACTATTTAATTATTGTCTAATGAAGGACTGATTCACTTATTCAAGTTAAAATGATGAAGAATTAATTGAAAATATAGTTAACTGGATATATGTTGGTTGTCTGCATAACTGATCCAGGTCCGGGTGTGAAAAATGACCCTTCCAAGACCTTTTACTTCCATGTTGTAAAGAAGACGAACATGATAATCATCAACACATGAAAACATAAGTTGTTGATAACGGAGTTCATCCAGGAGGGACTATGTCTCTAGGCCCCAATGTCAAGATGGTGTAGGCCACTGCATTAAGTGTTGTCAATAGTGATGATGTACATAAGAGGTGATGTTGCGATCATACAAGGAAAATGCCATCATGCAAGAGTGGCTCCAAGAGATGTTCCACTACAGGAAATCTCAGTACAAAAGGACTCCTATCAGTATGACACAAACTCATGCATGATGATCATCCCACCAACATGGAATAAAAGGGATCTCAATGCAAACATGCATGACGAAAACATGAGTACCCCATCAACATACAACAAAGGGATCTCAAAACACAACATGGCGAATCATGACAACAAGTATATCACATAGATGATTCCGCATCACATCAAACTACAATTATGGAAACGAGTAAGAAATAGAATCCCACATCAAACATCAAATAGGGATTTGTGCAGCAAAATGCATCACAAAAAGAATTACATGAACACACTACATATACCTCACATCTTGGGGCCATCTTGTAGAAAAGGAGGTCAAGCTTTTGAAGATGTTCAGACCATCGATCTCACATCATCGAATCACATGGAAATGACTGCTCACACATCAACGCTGACACCTACATTTCACTTAGAAAAGTGGCCAAAAAATGAAATGAGAAAATAGAAAATCTGAACACACCGTCAGATTTATGGCATCGAATAGTGAAAAATCGACTGTCAAATTTCTGAATTATGAGAAGGTGGAAATCTAGGGCTCAAGGAATCATTTAGATTCCCCCTAGATTCCTCAAAGATTCCCTCCTCTGTGTCCTCTACAAATCTGCAACTCAGATCAGGAAACTAATTATGCCATCGAGTTTGTGTTGTCGATAGGTGTAAGATCGACATAAAATTTGTCCAATTTGGACACTGCAAAATTTTCACCCTCCCAGAAATTTTTCTCCTTCATGGTTCCACCTGCATTAAAAATTAATTTAAAAAAATGTTGTCTTGATTTCCATCCCCACTCCTTGTTCCTCCTTCTGCCTGGACGCACTGTGCAAATGAATGTTTATATTAATTGTCATGCAGATTTAACCGAGAAGTAGTTCAGACGGATTGGTAATATTAGGCATTAGTTGAGGAGGGGTCGGGTGGTCAAACCCCGCCCCTCCCATTTTAATATGTTATGGTTTTTAAACAATGTAAAACATTATTGTTGGGGGTCAGGTCTACATTTGGAAACCTGCCCCCATAACCTTCATAATGCCGTTGGCGCGTAGTGCTGAGTTATTAAAATGATGCATTTAAATGTTGAGGTATTGTATCATATGGGAGGCGCATTAAGCGTGTTTGGAGCCGTATTAAGTAGTGTGAGGTTGGTGAGGATGCCTGGGAGGCGGGCCGACCATGCTGGCTGGGCAGGTTCAAGCTTCACCACCCTCGGCTTATCGTTATGCATTGGTAGTGTTTTGGGGGGGTGTGGGTCGGGTCCACTGGAGGTGGCCCGTGCCCACCCCATTTAATGTTATGTATTTCAATATGGAGGGTATAGTTTGATGGTTGGCTGGCAGGGGTCATGGCCCATTGGCCTTTTATTAATTCAATGTGTAATATGGTTTCATTTTTCTTCTCCTTTTCTACATTGTTTCTACTAGGATCTCCTTCTTGCATGAGTTGCAACCTTTCCCAAATTTCTTTTGCATATCTAAGATATATCACTATCTCAAGATCTATATTGTGAGGGTTGTTATAAATTACAATTTTTTTTAGAATTCCACTATTTTTATTACTTAGAGGGGGAGTCTTTACTGTATCCATCCCACATTAGCTTCCATACATTAGGTCCATAAGCTATCAATCCATTTTTTACTCTCTTTCCATTATTGAAAGTTTGGAGTATTGAACATAGGTACATTTGGATAGTCCATGACTCAAGCAGGTCTACCTTCCATCTATTCGAATGACAAAATAGGGACCAACTTTGATAGAAATTGTTGGAAACTTGTCTAAACTGAGTGGGGGGGTGAATCTATTTAGTGCATTCATGAACAACTTTTATTTTTCCTTTTAATATTTGTTTGAACTACTTAATGAGAATCATAAAAAAATATGAAAACATGTTATAAGTAAACCATAATATCAAATCAATGCATAAAATAAACACATATAGACACCATATATAACCCACAAAGGGATAAAACCACCCGAATTGTTATTTTTGTGATGCAAAGGAAAGCTCCCACTTCCTCTATTACATTATCTCTTGGAGGTTCCAACCTTTCTTCTCTTTTGCATGTTATAACTTGTTGGGAAGTTCCTACTTCGACATAAATGCTTTGTAGGATACAACCTATAGGAGGATCCTACCTCAACAGGCTCTAAACAATTCTTCTTCAGGATACAAATTGTAAGGAGACTACAATCTCTTGATACATGAAGATACAATGTGATGGTTTAGCTAGCATTTAGTTTCGCATACCTTCATCTCTACCTCTTCCTTTTCTCCTCTTCAAATTTACTTCAAATATGCTCTTCTGCCCTTGTCTTTTTGTACAAGGTAACTCACAAACAAGGATTCACAAAAACCCAACTTTCTCACATATTCTCTAACCATTTTAGCATTCCAAATTCACATATTTTATAAACAAAATTTGTTGGCTATTAATATTCCATACAAAAATATTAAATGAATAATCTTGTCTCTTTGCATTCAAAGGTTTCCTCTTCATTTCCATACACTTTCAACTTTTGAATATTAAAACAAATAATATAGATTTCAAAATATTTTAATAACATTATCATTACACCAGCTAAACCATGGTACATTAACTTGCATCCTCTCGCATCCTAACATTATATTGTATTTTCTTTGGCTTGTTTTTAAACTATAATGCGCCCTTTGTTCCAGAATCTTGTGTTATAACACTAGTTCTCAATTATGAAAACCACGTTACTTGGGATTATAATGCAGATCCTCATTTGAATTTATCATTTTCCTTTTTCCTTGACTTTTTGACTCTTTTATTTCATCAAAATATTTCCTTTGTCCTTTCCCTCAAGTTTTTTGCATGCCAACATTCCCTTGCATCACAACTATGTCTTGCATTCTCATTGCCTTTCCTTGCTTCTTTGCAACATATATTCAACATTTATCTCTACAACATCTCTAAAATAGTTCTCATGTAATCATTCAACAAGTACAATGCATCAAGCCATAACAAGCATCAACATCCTCAACCAAGATACTCAACAACATTTTCCATCACCCTTTGTATCACAACTTCTTCATGCATCAACATCATCACAACAGTGATAAAAAATATAACAACATCACACATAAGAAACATCCTAACTATCATAGTGATTACAACATCATAACATGGGAATATATGCAATTAGTTCAACATATGTATCACAACATCACAACATATGCATATACAAGCAACCTCAAGTTCTCTGCAATGTTAGCATCCTTTGCATAAGTTGACTAATAACACATCTAGACCATGCTCTAATAGGAAACATACTCAACAAATCTTTGCAACACACTTTGCAGATCCTTTTCCACCAATTATAACAATGCCAATGACCTGTTGTAGAGAGTGAATATGCAATAAATCCTACAGTTAGGTGGCATGTTGATCGATTACAATTATTTGATGAGTCCTTCATTATAATATATTCCTACATATTTATATTTCCACTGTGTAAATTAATGGTTGTCATTTTTTTAATTCCAATTATGCCTATAACTAATTTAATTTCTCCTATTTATGTTTCTATACATTTGCATGAGTTCTAGTATGACATGCATCAAATGTTGATTTTTCTTGTTTTAAAGGAACAATGTCAAATCTCAATTTTTTTTAGGAAACAAAGTTTTTTAGTGCCCTAGGAATGCATATATAAAATTTCTCTACCCTATGTAAATCATAGATTGGTAATAGAGTGTTTTTTGTTTTTATTTGTAGTATATCAAGAGCTTAGATTAAGTTTTTATACAGAGGCTAAGTTAGGGTTCCTTAAGAGTTGGAGAAACCGCTTTTTCATTTTGTTGTAAAATATGAAGTTTTGAATTTTTTTACATTTTGGGAATTTTTTTATACTTGATGACATGGGAAGTGACTTGGATGCCATGTGTTAGGATATGTGATAGTGACATGGTGGTAGGTGTAAATTATTGATGAAACTCCCAAATAGGTATAAATTAAGGTCCAACTAACCATCCATTGACATGTTTAAACCTCTGCTTTTTCATTTGATGATGTCTTTTTCAAGTTATTTTGTGTTACTAGGAAGGTTAGGAGATATTTGCTATATATTGTATCATAATGCATTAAATGTGTAGGAAATTGAAGATTTATTTTGCAGATCATGTTGGAGATCAACGAAAGATATTCAAGGAGGCTTGCTCCTTGCTATAGGTTAATCACGACTTAGTTAGCTCACGAAAAAAGACTACCTCTTTGTGGCTGTGAGTACATTAAGGGACCATATCTATTTTTTTAGGAGTGTTGGAGGGAATTAGTACTCCATTCAAGGAGGATTCCCCTCACCTACTTTTTGTATAAATAAGAGAGCCTAATAGCTTAATAGGGATTTGAATTTTGGAGGAAAGATAGTGATTATCAAAGAAGGAGACTTCTTCCTATTATTTCACTTGTTTTTTTTACATGTTTCAATACTTTTCAGGTTAATGAAAAGAATTATCTTATTTTTAGCCTATTTTAATTAAAGGGGCCTAAGTCTCCTTGGGTTATGACCCAAACCAAGTGCTCAAGCCACTTCCTTTGTACATTTATTTTGCATGCATTTAGTCTAGCTATGATTTTTTGCAAATCTCGTTTATGAGAAAAGCGTTGTCCTTGCAGGTTTATAAGAGAGATCCTTATTAAATCTTGGTTGTGTACCTTCTAATGATAATCACCAAAAATAGTCTTCTTTATGAAATATGTAGTTTCCACCATAAATTCAACTCACCCTTTCCGCTCTCATCCTATTTTATGTAATTAACAATTTCATAGTTTCTTGATCATCTTGTTTTTATTAGTTGAACATTTACTTTGCCTACAGATGAAATACATTCTTTCATGGATTAGATTACCATCATTTTCCATGTATTAGAATCACCTCCTTAAACACATTTTTCTTCCCTACTCTTCATTTATGAAAACTGTCTATATGCTGAAAACTACCTAAACAAGTTGCAGGAAACTTCTAGCCTCATTTATTCCCTGCATAAGCTAGATCCTTAAGTGTGCTTGATCTTGGTCAGGTCCCTCACACCCTTATAAAATGTTAAATATAATTTTCCGTCATCCAACCCACTCCTAAACCCCATAAAATTGTTCTCATATGTTTCCTGTAGCAAAACAGGGATCTTGTAGCAAAACACAAATTTCTTCAAATCACTTATAGAGTTGCATGCAAAGTTTTTCATTCATATCTCACCATTCCACAATTTAATTCAAGCCTTGAAGATGGATTTGAGATGATGAGAAACCCCCTAGGCACTTTTCTTTCATAGTTGTAGTTTCATTCCTACAATAAGGTTAAACTGCTTCTACTATTTGTTAAATAGAAGGCGTGAATTACCTTCATCATTCTTGAGCATTTATTTTGTAGAATGAAGTTTACTTCTTTAATTTCATTTCCTACAATAAGATAGGTTTATTTCCTACAAATTAATTAGGATTCCAACTTGTCATTTATTTTCTGCAAATAGATTGGGGTTTCATTCTGTTATTTACTTTCAATAAAATAACTTAATTTTTCTTTCTATCATTTAATTTCATTCAATTAGATTAGGGTTTCCTTTTTGTCATTTGATTCTATGCAATAAAATAGGTTATATTTTAGTTGTTTCTTTTCCTATAAAGTTAAGAAAGGTCTATTTTCCATTTACTAAATTTTTCAAGTATTTCTTGTATCATAGTGGTATTTATGAATCTTAATCCATTTCATTGCATCTGATCAACCTAAGTATAAAATTGCCTATTATGCATATAGTACTAAAACCTCCTAAGTTTTTACGAACTCCATATTGATAATTAAAGTTGATCGCCTTGGGAGTTGCAATATTCTTGTCGTAATACTAGGGATCAACTCTTTTACCATCATTGTGAGGGAGGTGTTAAAGTAGGTATTGTTTTTCGACTTTAAGTTGGTTCTTTCTCGTTTAAATTCGAAAAAATTAAAAAAATTGCATTAGTATTTTTGAAATAAAATACACAAAAAGACAAACAATGTATTCTATTTCATGCCTCGTAGGGTTAGGGATAACCTAGGGAATGTTTTTCCTAAAATCCCCACTTCTACAAGCATAAAACCTTCGCTTTTTGGTGATTGTGGACCTCCTACTTTGTCTATAGAGGGTTTGAAGGCATTTTTGGGTGATCAACTAGATGTTTTTGAGGAACCTATAGGAGAAGAAGAACCTCCATCACCCACTAAAAATATGGTTGTTAATAGCCATATTGAAGTCTTTCCTATCAAAGAGATAAACAAGGAAGCCAAAATGAAGAAAATTAGCTCCACTGCTCTTCCACACTTCCATGGGATGGATTTTGAGGACCCTGACACCCTCATTTTAAAATTTTTTTGTAGTCTGTAAGACATATGATTATACCTTTGATGAGAATAAACTTAATTGTTTCCTTCTACCCTCAAGGATCTAGCCTTGCATTGGTTCATGAGTTTGGAAGGAGGCAACATTACTACTTGGGCTTAGATTCAAAACGCGTTCAACACAGATTACAAAGACTATTGCAGGGCAAGGGACACAAAGGAAGAAACCTTCAGAATGACTCAAGGGCGAGATGAATCCTTAGAGGACTTTGAAGAAAGATTTTAGCTAAGCTACAAGAGAGGTAACTGCATCCTTGATCCAGAATCAATGAAGCTAATTTTACTCCGAGGGGTTAGAGAAGAGTTTATGGAGACCTTCAACATGTTGTCCAATGGATATATTTACTAGTTATATTATGAGGACATTAAAATAGTATTCAAAAATCACTCTAGAGCTACAAGGAAAAGAGGTAGGTCCAACCGGGGTTTGGTACATCCTTCACCTTCTACTTCAGGAATTACGAATGAAATGGGAGGTATGTTGGAGGATTTTAAAAGAATAGTCTTACAAACCTTTTCCTTGCAAATGGACACCATGAATATTAAAAACAAAAGGGACGTAGAAAGGTAATTAGCCATATTTTTCCCTAGATGCATCAAAAGGCACCCAAAAAATGAGTTCCCATTAAATGTAATAGAAATTTGGTCTATGTGTGAGAAAAACCATTCAATTGACAAGTGCCCATATTTTTCAAGTCTGAAAGTAGTATATCAAGAAGGAGAAGGAGGCAGGGAGAAAATTTTCTTCATCAACCAAAGGAGGCCACACAACCCTAGGAAATATCAATAGGGTATACACTCTCCTTCATCTTTTAATACAATTCATAACACTCCTTTTAATTTTTGGTATCCACCAAGAAACTCACTATGGTCCATGCCTCCTCCTTGGACCTATCTTCCTCAACTTGTCATTCCTCCTTTCCATCCATACTAGCACCAACCTCCTCAAAGGGGTAATCAGTCATAAGGATAGAGGCCCTAGGAAAACCAACAGATTCTCCCCCCCAACACAGGCTTATTGACCAGGTACATCAGCGTGGAGTGATCCATATACATCTTAAAATGGCCTCCCAGCAAGTAGTGCCTATACTTCTGGAGCGCATACACCATAGCTAGCGCTTTGCACTCAGTGGTGGAATAATTCTTCTTCGCTTTGGGCAAATGCGTGCATGGATCATCCTGCCCATCATACTTGTCTATCATTCACATTTTAGGTGTCCCAAATCATGTTCTCATCATCCTCCTACATTCACGCCAATCATCAAAGCTTCCTTTATGTGTACCCCACCATCTTGCGAGCGTAGCACACAGTGCCTAGTCCAACGCCTGGAAGCGCTGCTTTTTGGTACCTCCCTTTCCAATGCATCCAAAAGATATCTACGTCATTCAGACCATCATAAGTAGGAATATTTATTAAGGACACACAACACAATGATCAGGTCATCATATTGCAATTTAGTGTAGTTACTTCATGTAATCGATTTTGCCAGTGTTGTATCTCTTCATCGGAGTCCGAAGTGCAGGAACTCTCACGATCCCATGTAATCCATCCATCCGTGGTGGGGTTCACCCAATCTTGGTCTCACACTCTTATCTTATAGATACAGTCTAGATCATCATCACTTTCATAATCGCGAACTGGTTCCATGTGATCCTTCAGCCGAATCTAGGGGTATTATTATGCACAATAATTTCTTCTCGAAGATTATCTTCTGCTTCTTCAGATTGATTACCCCGTTCATATCGGTAGCCCAGTCAATTCCCAGGAGCGCAGGATAGGGATTATTTTCATCCACTATCTCTATTACTTCAAAGTCAGCCAATGCGCTCGCACCTTCAATATCCACAATCACTCCCTGCAACCACCCCATGCGAATGATCTTCTATTGATTCACCATCCTTAGCTGAATCAGAGACCATTGCAGTGCAGATCTCCCCATCTGTTCCCAAGTTTTCTTCGGTAGGACGTTCGCGTCTGACCCCTAGTCCAAAATAACCTGATCCATTTCATACTCTCCTATCTGCGCGGTCAGTCTCATTTCCCGTCCCATCCTTGTTTTATGCTTTCTAATCTTTCATACTACGCGCAGCTCACCCGGCACAATTCCAACACATTTATTGATGAGCTCTTGTAATGATTTCACAACCTTACTATCACACAGTAACTTCATATAGGTCTCCAAGAAAGTTGTGAGCATAGAGGAGTCCATCTCCTGCTTAGGCTTATCCTTGCTTCTTGAGGTGGAGGCATAAGCAAAGCTCTTCTTAGCTCCCATGAAGGTTTCACATGCACAATCCAAATCAAACTCAACCTCCTTTGGTGGAGCTTTGCGAACCCATGTACTATCTTTTAGTTGTTTCCCTTTGTCATCTCCTGTCATGATTCCACTTCTGAGCACTATATTTACGTTTGGATTATCTTCGCATGGCTCAGAATTCATCATCTACAGGTTCTAATTCGGCGGAGGTGGTAGTGCCCCTTTCCCACATGTCCTAGCTATCAGTGTAGGACAGTCCTCTGTTTCATGATCAAACAACGTGCAATACTTGCACGACGGACGTGTTGGATTGGTGTAATCGCGGGCATAGTGTCCTGGTCCTCCGCAATTATAGAAAATCAATTGTCCTTGACCTCTGCTAGGTCCTCCTCCACCTCGGCCTCATCACCACCCCTGAAATCCTATCTACGCCATCCCTATGCTCTGTTCAAGGGGCTGCGTTTCGGCTTGAACCCTATAGGTGGGATTTCTATCCATCATCAATTCATAGCTTCTGCAAGTATGCTCATCATTCCCTACCGACCTACAAAAGTTGCAAAACAACTATTGTGGCATCTGTACAAACTTCTGTAGCATATGAAAGTTATATGTGGCATGTTTTCTTGCTACCTGACAGATAATGCACCATAATGCAAGCCTCGCGCCAGGTCCTGCTTGAGCTTATGGCCTTAAAGGCATCTGTCCTCCTCCTGCAATATATTTTGCAAAGACCGGGAAATGGTCTTTGTCATGGCACTGACTCTTTCTTTTCAAGCATGATACCTCCTCGTGAACCTCTGGTCAAACTGTCTTGTCCTCCTTCAGACTTTGCATCTAAAGGCATAGATTCTTTAGCTGCGCATCAATCTGCTAAACTCCTAGATTTGGATCTTACATCGAAGTTTCTTGTGGTCTCATGGAAATCTCCAAGGCCTCTGCCTAAGTTGTTATCTTCGGCTGTGACAACACACTCCTTAAGTGTGGTGGTAGAAAAGCTACAAACCACTCGCGATGATGTCCATCTATCAAATTCATGTTGGCTTCGCAGATTGTATGCTTCAACCTCTAATCTAGTTCCCAAGGAATCTCACCTGGTTTCATCACGATTTCTTTGAATCCCATGATCGACTACACCTTAGATTTAGGCCTACTAAATTCTCCATTTAGTGTTGCCTAGATGTCTTCCACTCCAGCATTCGGGTTATCAATAGAGTACTTAATATACCAGATTAGTGCGCGATATTGGTGAGCACTAACCAACATTTCCTTCTTTATATGATCATTTGTAACACCTTGAGCTTCCCATATAGCCCTCACAATGAACTAGAATTTGTCTGGGTCCTCATTTCCCAAGCCTTTGAACAAAGGCAACTTCACTGTATTTTCCATACTGAACTGCAGTGGAGGTGGAGGTGGTACGAGTGAAGTTGGAGGTGATGGCGGTGAAATTGGAGGTGGTGTGGGCAGAGGTGGTATTCATGGGAATCCTTGTCTTATTAATTGGATAACACTTTGCAAAGAAACCTGCTCTATCCCTTTCCCGTCACCTCGCGGAGGAGAAATAAATGGACTATACTCCTGACCCTTTTTTCCTTCATTCCTGTAAGTTTTTCCATTTTGTGTAGTTCCAAACATCAAGGTAGCTACATAACCCACTTTTCGCACAATAGAATTTTAATCTAGGTATTCAAAGATTTTACGTACTTACCTCGCGGTCCTTTAGAAAAGCTCCGCTCCGCCTCGCTGTAGTTGATTGAGGTGTCGACTGCGAATTTAGTCACAAATCCTCCTATGACGTGATCAAGCCAATGATTGAAAGCGCAGATGATCTTATCCTTCGATGCTTCCAACCTTCGCACTAGCTCCGGGGTCCACACAATAGGACCGTCAAGTTTCCACCTTCCCTGGATATCTTCTAGCTTCTTGATCCACTCATATAGCTCAATAGGGAAGGAGAAAAAAAAAATCTCATGGACCTTTGTATACAAGTATCTGTCCAACCATTGTTCCTTTGTTAGTAGCAAGTTTCTGTTCTCCTGCGCTGCGAATTGGTGGATCTTTCTATCCAACCAATCTCCAATCTCCTTTTTAGTTAGATTCCACTGATACAACATCACACATCTCCTATGCAGATTTTGGTCCCGACAACAGAACCATTTGTTGGCTTGAGGGGGCCTGACCCAAGTTCAACGTTAATTAGCCAAAAAAATCCTACACTATTGGCCCTTTCAGCATCAGCCCATGGAGCGTCGATTGAAGTCTCACCTGAAGCAGTATGGGGGGATGTTGGAACCAAGTTTCTGCACCCTGAGATGGTTGTGATGTCGTTTGATTCCCTCTATCCCTGCCTTCACGTAGGCTACTTCGCTCTAGGGTTTGCAAGACAAACCCTCTGTTCGAGCCTTCAATACCTTTGCAAAAGTATACGATAGATCTTCTCGTAGCCCTAGTCTGTTGCTTAGGTACTTTCACACTGTTAGAGCAGCTGCTCGTGCAGATTCCCCAATTAGTCTAAGTGATTTGATATCTCATCAAATACTTAAATTTAACAGTGCGTAAGAATATATTTGTAATTGCATTAAATTATTCAATGTATTTGCATCCATTCACACATCATATAAGCATAATAAAGGAAATTCATACATAAAATATCCAAACGCATCAATAGAAAAAAGACATAGAAATTTCAGAATATCTCCTTTTATTAGTATCTTCCAAGTGTTTACAACCTTTGTCCACCCTCTGCACACAACTGCAGGGGTTCGTGCACTCAGTTGCAGACTTCTACCCTAGGCCTCTGTGCACTCAGCTGCATAGCCTCTACCTACGCTATGACCCAAGACTTAGACTTCTTGCTTTCAAGCTATGACTCCATTACATCGCGTGTCATGTTATTCTTCTATTATTGTCTTCAAACTACATAGAGTTTAGCTCTTTTTATACAATCCCATGGTCTGCGGACCATGGGTAGATTTCTTACAGCCAACTTTACTTTACAAAACTAAGGGTAGAATACCCTTTATGACGCATAACACCTTCGCGCTCCGCAACCAAAAAGTGCGGAGGCCTTACAATTATATTACAAAATTTGACTTAAACATGGGCTTTTAGCCCCAAAACTGCCCTTGGGGTATCCCACTCCCAACAAGTCCTCTTCCCAAAGAGGCAAACTTTAGTTGTGGCTTGGTTGAGCCCCAAATCAACTTAAGGATCACTTTCTTGCATGATCAGCAAGAGGGTTGACCTGATGTCTCTTCTCCATTGGTGGATGAAAGTCTTATTGTAAGTCATTTTGGAGATTGAGAGAACGTAACTGGACCTAGTTGAACCAATTGGAACCACCATTCAAATGGAAAAGGAGTTGCTTTAAGGTTCGAACTAGGTGGTCATCCCCCATGTCGTTGCAACAAATTTCGAGGCTTCAACAAAACCCAACTAGGGAAGACCCCTTAAGCATTTTTGAATTAATCATTTGAATAGAGAAACTATTATGATTTCTAGCTCCAACTTTGAGCTCAACTTGTGAAAGAATAATTGTTCTCTCTACTCAATAGCAAACTTTGGCCAACACTTAGCTAGTTATTTTCCCACCAATACTCTTATTTCCTTTCACAATTCCTCAGGAAATTAGCCCCTCAAATATAGGAATTTCCTCCAAATTGATTGTACAATTCCCAAGGATGGATCACTTGGCCTCATGCAAAACCTTTACACTCAAATTAGTTTACAATTGATGTTACATTGCCTTATCATCTCCAATTGAGTTGAGGAACTTGAGTTCCTTGCATGCATTAGCTATTTTGGGTTGATTGATCAGTTGACTAACAAATCTCTAAGCTAGACTATTGTCCCACTGCACAACTGATCTTGTATTGACTCCAATAATAGTTATAGGCCAGTGAACTGAATACAACTAAAAATAATTGAATTGGATTACTAGAATTTAGCAATCACACATGCATAACTGAACTCGAAGCCCTCTAACTCAAATTTACTAAGCTAACTGAGTGACAAGATCCATGTCACACTAGTTAACTACCTCCAAGTTGTCCTACTGATGTGGAAATTTGATTTACTCAATTTATTAAGGCTAAACTCAAATTGAGCCTTTCTTGCTACATTTTTTCAACAACCAAACATGCTTCAATAAAGTTACAGGGTTATAATGAACCTATTAAGTTTCCACATTTGACAATAGGAGACTACTTTTTAGAAATTGACTTTAATTATTATGTTACAGCATAACAAATACCTCTTAAAGCATAAACATAGTCTAAACACCTTCACTATGCATAGAATGAAGATAATGATTTTAAAATAATAGCTTTACCTAGCATTAGTTCCTCTAACTTAGACATATATGAACATTTGGAATACTTTTTGATGGCCATAGATCATAGGAAGGAGCTTGGGAAGGTTATATTCTTATTGACCCACAAAATAAATTGAATATAAGCTATTACCCATTATGGTTCGAGTCCACTAACAACACAATTGAATATGAGGATTTAGTTCAAGGTTTGAGAAAAGATAATGATATAGAGGTAAAATGTTTGAAATTATTCAGTCACTTAGAAATAATTTCCAAACAGGTAAAAAAATCTATATACTATCTTTCCCACATTAAAAATATAGCAACCATAGGTTTGGAAGTTAATCAATAATTCTAATGCATTCAACATTACTTCTACTCCTTGCTCCCAAAATATAGTTGGTTTTACTTTAACTAACATTACTTCTAATTTTTCTCCTTTGAACAATGGTTTGTTTAAGGAACTTATTTTTAGGCACTCAATGTCATATAATGTAACCAACTAGAGGGAATTCAATGATGATGAGTGGTACCAATCAAAATATCACCTAGGAGGAAAAATATAACCTCAATGGGAGAGCCTAGGGGAACCTGTTCGACAAGCCACCCACTATTGCCCTTGTGGCCTTTCCCCACTCTTTAGTTCTCCTAATTGAGGGGGATCCATACGGTTAAGCAAAAAAAAATTATATGGTTGTAGAGGTGTGAATATCCCAGATTAAAATGATAATGATATCCAGTGACCAACACCTAACTCGCTTTTGATGTTAGAAGAAAGGTTAAGTTTGCAACATGTTTATTAAATCACTAAGATTAAAACGAACTTCTAGTAAAATATGATTTACTTAGTTTGCTTATATTCGAGAATGCTAGAAACAACTTTAAACAATTGTGGAGACAAGAAATATGTTTATGATCACATAATTTATGCTTAAAGATAATAGCAACAACACATGTAAGAGTGGGTCAAGATGAAAATAGAAAATTATGACAATAACCCACTTATGCGTGTGCTCGCATGTTACCTTGAACATTAAGATTTAATTGTGGTGAATTTTCAAGAAAACTTCACATGCATTTATTCATGATCCATCCATAATTAATTTATAGAAAGTAATTTGGACAAGTAATATGATATGAATTGGAAAAATATAGTATTTGTTATGTATTTTTATGATTTCAGAGTGGAAAAATTGGAGGAATCATCTTGTAGGTTTTTTTTTACTGGGAGGTCTTAGTTTGGAGAACCTAGATATGAAATATTTTGGTGCCATTTTGAGGCGTTAAATGATAGATCTTGGGTAATTTTTATTATTATTATTTAGTGCAAGTCCCAAAACATTAATATACACAAATACCTTTCCAATAGTGATAAAATCATGTCAAGTAGATTTCATACGCAAAACGTATGTCTCCAAATATACCTACCATTTTAACCACCTTGGTATGAGTGGATTCCATGTCATCCACTATTACTCGGGCATATGGAGCTAGCCATGTGTTTACTTTGAAGAATATTAAAGAAGTTTCAAACCCATAACTCTAGTTGATGGTTAAGTGAGTCAAATCTTACCCCTGGTTGGCTATTCGACTACATTAAATACTAGGTCGCTAGGAGGAGTAAGGGTTCCATTATATTATATTGTATTTTGTTCCATATTTAAGTAAATAAACTAGTACTCACAATTTAGAGAGAAAAATAGATATTTTTAAGATTTTGGAGTAGCCTTATAAGACACAAGTCTCAAGTAACTCCATAGAGAGTACCTCTTTCTTTGTGCTTGCAAATTTTCCATATCATATAAAAAAAAAGCATATTAGCCTAACCTTCTAACTCAGATTTCTCCTATAAAAGTTCCTTTGGAAAAAATGTCTCTATTGTAGATAATGTGTGCATTTCTCTATTTTCTCTACTTGTCACATTTTAATTAATTAATTATGCATAAAAAATTTAAAATAAAGAATCAAAAATCTAAAAAGGAATCAACATTCATAGTAAAGATTTAACTTTATTGAATCTATGATGAAAATTTTTTCTAGTGTAATATCTATGCTAATTTACATATTGTTATATGAATTTCATCCATGTGAACCAATATAAACCATTCACTAATCCATTCAATCATTATTCAAATTTTACTAGGTAGATTCTAATAACAAAGTTAAACTATTATAATATTACACATTGCCCAGAGTGGAAACATAATTGATCTATTTAAGTGTTGTTGAGTGTTTATGCTATGTGTAGTTTCCAAATTTAATTTCACCATTGTTATAACAAAGGGTATTGAAATGTTGTTAAGAGTATGTAGAGTGACCAAATTCCATCAATATAAGACAACTCAATATCCTGGAACAATTTAGATAGTTAACATTATAGAAATATTGTATAACATTATTGTGATTCTATTATTAAGTGGGCCTAATGGTTAAGAGCATGTGTTTCCTCCTAAAAGGTCACAGGTTCAAAACCAGAGGGGGTAGAGTATGTATGTAGACTTAGTAGTCAAATTGTTGCGCAAAGGTGGATCCCTTGTCCCATAAACAAGGGGGGTCTCATACACCAATTTGATGTTTGGCTTAACTGTGACCTTAAAAATAAATATTATTATTATTATTAGATGTCTATAATAAATGTAATAAAGTCGAGAGGAGGAGCTTAAATATTATTATTATTATTATTATTATGAGGAGGATTGTATAAATAAATGATAAAGTCGAGAGGAGGAGATAATCATTTTTGCGTTAGTGGCAAGTACTTACGTCAACACTAGTATGATGTGAACGCCAAGAAGTCGTGTAACGTAGGGACTGCTTGATTTTTATTTTTTATTACACACGTGTAATACAAATTTTACACTTAAGTCAATTATTTTTTGAGGTATTCATATTTTATTTTATAATTTTATAATTTAAGTTTGGTATTCTATAAATTTTGATAACGTTTAATTTATTGAATTTAGGCTTCTGTGATCCATATCAATTTAGAGAAGAATTTTCGGCGAAAATCACATAGAGATAATTTTGTCAACGCGTTTCGAACCAACAAGTGTGGTTCATCATCATGACAAGTTGAATGAATAGATCTTGCTATGCATTATAAATAGATCTTGATAACGTTTAATTTATTTTCAACATGTTTATAAATTTTGTGAAAACCCCATCGAAAGTCGATTTTAGATTTTATGATGAATTAAAATACAATAAATTAGACCCATTTTAAATAGTGTTGAGAAAGCGACACCAGATTCAAATTTATGAGCTGCAAAAAAAAAATCTTTTGGTCTTAAAATTTTGGATTGTTTTAATATTATAAGATTTATACTAAATTTTAATATTATTATTAAATTTAAAATTAATATTAAATATGGAATTATATGTATAATAATATTAATATTATTCAATTTCAATATAATATTAATTTATAGATTTGGATTAATATAATTTTAATTTTAATAATAATATAGATTTGATATCTTATAATATTTTTTAATATTTAATATAATAAATTAATATACAATATACATTAATTAATATTTAGTATATTTATATTTTTTTAAGTGAATGATAGTGACAGAGTTTGAGAGAGGAGGGAGAAAATGTGGACAATTCTAAGGCAACGGAGAGAGATGGGGTAGAATAGAGGGAGGTGGAAGAGCAGAGGGGAGAAAGGAAGTGAGAGGCGCGAAGGAGAGAGGGATGGAGAGAGACAATGGAGTTAGAAGGGGAGAGAAGAAGGGAAGGGAAGAAGAAGCAAAGAGAGAGAAAGGTGGAAGTTCTTGGTGAGGTAATATAAATAGTTAAAAAATTAATAAAATCGATTAAACATTTAATATAATATACATTATTATTATTATTATATAATACCATTATATTAGTAGAATACGATATAAAATCAATATTAAATATTATAATATTAATAGATAATATCAAATATTAATTATTAACGATAACAATATAAAATAGTAAATAATATTTTGCTATAGTGATAGAGCTAGAGAGAGGAGGAGAGAGAAGAAGGAAGTGAGAGAGGAAGGGTGAGGGGGAGAGAGAGAGAAAGAAATAGAGAGAGTGAGAGAGGAAGGGAGAGAGGAGGAGAGAGCGAGGAGAGAGAGGAAGGTTAAGAAAGTCAAGGGAAGGGAGAAAAGGAGAGAAGAGGCAAAGAGAGGTAGTGACATGGGAGAGTTAGAGAGAGAGTGAGGGAGAGAGGGGAGGAGGGAAGAGAGAGAAGGAGAGGAGAGAAGGAGATAACGGGAAGAGAGAGAGAGGGAGACATGGAGATGGAGGGGGGAGAGAGAGAGGGAGACATGGAGATGGAGGGGGGGGGAGAGACATGTAGATGGGAGGGGAGAGAGAGAAGGAGAGATGGAGGAAGATAGTGACAGAGTTAGGGGGAAGAGAGAGAAAGAGAGAATGAGAGAGTGATAGGGGGAATACAAAGGTAGGTGAGAGAGAAAGTGAGAGAGTGGAAGGAAGAGAGAGAGGGCTTTAGAGAGAGAAGGAGTGAGAGAGGGAGAGAAAGATGGAGTTGGAGGGGGATAGAGAGAGATGGAAGAATAAAGACATAAAGAGAGAAAGGTGGCGAGAGTAGAGAGAGACAAGGGAGAGTTGTAGAGAGAGAGAGAGAGAAGGGGAGAGAGAGAGAGAGAGAGAGAGAGAGAGAGAGAGAGAGAGAGAGATGGGGGAGAAGGGGAGGGGAAGAGAGAAATATAGAGAGGGTGAGAGAGAGGGGGGTAGAGAGAGGGTGATGCGGGAGAGAGGGAGGGGGAATACAAAGGTAGGTGAGAGAGAAAGTGAGAGAGTGGAAGGAAGAGAGAGAGGGATTTAGAGAGAGAAGGAGTGAGAGAGGGAGAGAAAGATGGAGTTGGAGGGGGATAGAGAGAGATGGAAGAATAAAGACATAAAGAGAGAACGGTGGCGAGAGTAAAGAGAGACAAGGGAGAGTTGTAGAGAGGGAGAGAGAGAAAGAGAGAGAGAGAGATGGGGGAGAAGGGGAGGGGAAGAGAGAAATATAGAGAGGGTGAGAGCGAGGGGGGTAGAGAGAGGGTGATGTGGGAGAGAGGGAGGGGGGAGAAAGTATTAATATGAAATAGCAATAAAATTATGCTATAGTGACTGAGCTAGAGAGAGGGAGAGAGAGGGAGAAGAGAGATATAGAGAGAGGGAGTGAGGGAGAGATGAGGAGGGGATAGATATAGATGGTAGGGAAAGAGAGGGAGGGAAGACGTGAGAGATAAAGAAGAGGGAGAGAGAGAGAGAGAGAGAGAGAGAGAGAGAGAAGAGAGAGAGAGGAGGGGAGAGAGAGAGATATGAGGGGGAGAGGGAGGGGGAGATAAAATGTTATTCAGTGGAATAGATCCATTATTTAAGTGTAGATGTTGATCCCTAATCATATTTGATTTATTTCACTAGATGCATTGATTATAGTGTAGTTATTGATTTCTTGCACTAGATGCATTGATTTCAGTGTAGATGTTGATTTCATAATCCTATTTGTTTGGTTGCACAAGATGCATTGATTTTAGTGTAGTTGTTGATTTCTAATCTTATTTGATTTCTTGCACTAGATGCATTAATTTCAGTGTAGTTGTTGATTTCTAATACTATTTGTTTTCTTGCACTAGATGCATTGATTCTAGTGTACACATTGATTTTTATCCCTATTTAATTGCTTTCACTAGATGTGTTGAATTCATTGTAGATGTTGTTTTCTATTTTTATTTTAATTCTTTCACCAATTGCATTGATTTTAGTGTAGGTGTTGATTTTTTATTTGATGTAATAATTTCAAAGTAAGTAGATTGATAGTGTGCATTGATTTCAGTGTAAGCAAAAAAGAAATTTTAGATAAAGTGCATTGATTTTTTTGTTACAATAATTCAACCATAAATAAAAGTCTTGAATGTCCATATTAATTATAATGTTCACTTACCTTAAATGTATTCTTCTCTAAAATGTAAACTATTTGTAATTGACTACATTCTTACTATTCCCAATTTTCGATAATTCAACATTGATAATAAATTTTCATTCAAACGAGGCAATATAAAACAAATACCATTGAAACTTACTTGGGGTTTAACATTCCATAAGTCACAATGATTAACTTTTGAGAAAGCTACTATTAATATTGGAGAGAAATAGAACCAAAGTATGTTGTTTACTACAATAGCTTGATGTAAGATTTGAATGGTCTACGATTTCAATTTCCCTTTTCATATGATGTATATGAAAAGATGGAAAAACCAATAAGTGTGGCAATAAGAACAATAGAAGAAAATAGTTTGAGATTCGTCACAATGAAGACTTTTTGTAATTTACTACATTCCTATTATTCCCATTTTCTATCATTCAACATTGTTACATTGTCACTTTGCATTTAAAATTTTAATTTCAACATTTCTCATAATTCAAGTAATTAATAATGTCTATCATCTCAACATATAGAGGAAATTGAAAAAATTTAAAATTAAAATGACCATTCATATTTAGCATATATAAAATGATCAAAATAATTATGTTCAACAAATTTTCCATGACCGTGCATGACTGAAGTCGTCCTAGATCCATCTTAACCCCAGATCTATCAAGCACCAATAGCGGTGAAATCTCTCATGGTGCAAACCTTTCCTCAAGTTTCTCACTCAAAAAAGAGGTTTTCTCCTCAAGATATTTGATCCCTCTCGACTCTTGATAGATTCGGGGTTAAGATGGATCTATAGGATCTATACTAGTATAATATAGTCATCAAACCTTCAAGAATTATTAATTAGCAAGTAGTAATATAGGAAATGTGAATAATTGATCTTTAGGCATGGTGTTCAATATTTTAGAGCATCGTTTGTATATACTGCTGATGGATTAACATATTGTGCCAAAGTGTTTTCAACCAATGATTAAACCTTTCAACAATGAATTCTAGAATACAATAACATATTTAAACCATAACATTAATTAGTATTTGAGAGCATGTTCAATCCATTTACATTAAGATTTGTTAATGCCATATGATATTTAGCCATCATAACAATTAAGTCATTTAAGAGTTGAATGCTATGAAACCTTCATCCAAATAAGCTAGTCAACATATCAAACCCCAGAGCATCACAACATTAGTGTCTTTATACTATCTTTTGGATACAATAAGAAATATTAAAATTAAGGGAATTTTGAGGTCTAAAATGGGGATTCTGAGGAAAATAATAAAATAATAGTACAACTAATAAAATAAGAGAAGAATTTTTAAATGGAAAAAAAAATGAAAACTATTTTTTATTGTATTTTTTTTACTTATCTCGTTTAATTCTCTCTCAAATTTCAAGTCTCGGTCGTCGTTAGATGTGGAATTAGATTACACATCCATGGTGTAACCACTCTGCATACTTTTTGAGTATCTCTGCCTGGATAAAAATTAAAAATAAATGAAAATTTTTGTTTCTTAATGTATTTTCATATATTTCTAAATCTCTTGAAATTTTAGTAAACCCACATGGAGATAAGCTAAAAATATGATTAAAATAAGCATATTTGTTCCTTTCACTCCAAAAATATTTACCCATTGTGATGACATCATCATTTTGAATTCTATTGGTTCTTTTAAAGTTGAATTTGTTAGTACATTTTTCATTTTGGGCAAGTGTTTTCCCTCAAAATTCCCACAATGAGAAAAGTATCATAACTCAAATTCAATATGTTTATAGAACCATAAATGATAAATAATGGATCTAAACCACAAAAATTTAAACCTTATGCATTGTTTAGTTTACTTGTATATTTGATTAGATCGATCAAATTTTAAAATTCAAAGAATTGGATCTAAGTTTAATGCAAACATTTGATGATTTGAACAATGCAAGAATAAATTATTTGCAAGGGATACTTTAATTCTGATCTAGATCTAATTTGTTAGTCTAAGGATTGAAAATCAAATCAAATATATATATCTATAAATGTACATTAAAACAATAGATTACGATTAAACAAAAAATAAAGAGGCAAATATGAAAGGTTGTGGTAGGAAGTCTAAAAGTAGACCAATGTTGTTGGCGGGAAAAATTCCCTAAGGTAGGGGTTGAAAACATCAACAAAGAAGAACAAGATAATCAACAAAGAACAGTCAAGCAAGCATGCCAAAAATATTAATTACGAAACATGGATTTGGAAACATGCTTGGAGGTCCTTTGTTTGATGATGTTCCCGTAGGGTCCAAACTCTTTGCTTCCTCCAGAATGAGCAAGATTGCAAGTCAATTTATAGAAACATATACATGATAGATAATTCAATGTGCATACATAAAAATTATGTAATATAATCATATATAAGCATATAAATTACTTTTCAAGAGACAACAACATATCAGGAACAAGACATGAGATTCTTTATTGGTTAACAACAATAGGTACAGGAAAGGTACAACCTGATCTAAGCCAAAGGAACTTACAAAGCCTTCCTCTGGATCTGTCCAACCCGAACCTTGAAGAAATTCTCTCTAACAAGTGAAAGGATATGCTATAAAGATGATGAACATCTCTGCAAAGGAAACCAGGGTTTCCTAGAAACTAGGGGTGCAAGAGGCAGGGAAAAAATAGACTTGATCCAGGAAAAAAATAGGCATACTGTTGATAGTCCTTCTCTTATGTTTTATATGCCTACCCAAGGGGTATATATATACCACCTAAAATTAGTTAACTCAGTTGTGCCATGGGTTCCTGTAGGTGCACTATCAGTAAACCCACAAAACTCCTCTAAAAAATAGCATTTTATTTATTTTTTCATATTTTAAAAGGTATATGTGGGTGAAATGTTATAGGGCCCGTGTATGTATGTGATTTAGTGTGGGTAGAGACACGTATGGAATTTGAAATATTATTTCTTAATATAAAATCAAGTATTTATGGCAAAAGGAACTGCCTAGGGCCATAAAAGAGCATCAAGTCTATAGGAGTGCTAAATGAGGTCAGAAGGGGTACATGATGGCCGAAATATATTAATTATAAAGAGAGGATTCATTCGAAAACCCAAGAGGAGATCACCATATTCCAGCTCATCGAATACCTATTGAAGGAGTCAGAAAAAAAACTAATGTCTGAGGTGGGCATACCCATGCTCAGAAGTAATAAAGCATGTTTGTTGATCAAGTATAAAGAGGATCTTGAATGTATACATAAGTTAACAGAAGGAGTTGTATAGTACATAATGGATCATCATATCATAGCCGTAAAGGATACACAATGGAGTTATGTATCAATACCACATATAGAAGAATATATGATTAATGATTCTAGAATATTGTTTGATAAATGATGCTACATAACTGATCCTCATAAAAGTACCAAGTCATATAGGTGGAATAGTGGTACTACATAAACTTGAGTGCCAACATATAAATGTTGTTGTGAAGGACTACAACACATAAGGTGAGATGTGTCATTATCGGAAAACTAATGAAGCTGTCAAGTGAACCAAAATGTTGACACAACTTGAGGTCTTCACTGACCGTAGATGGTACATTTCTACACTATGGGAATAAATGCGCTGAAGTCGAACATGTGAGAAATCATTTGATTACGGGTCATTTATGTATACCGTTAATAAATGTGAGACAACTCACCAATAATGATGATGAGTTTTAAGGTACCCTAGTACAATCTAACAAGTGCGAATAAATGTTTTGAGATCGAACACTTGAAAGAATATACCAATCTAGAGACATTGATGTATTCTCACTATTGATAGTGAAGGAGTCTACCACTAATGATTTCAAACCCTAAGGTACTAAAAAAAGGACTATAGATCTTGCTCCCAGAGAAATGAGTTGAATTCAATGGGAAAATATTTGCTCAAAGGAAGGCATTAAGGCATCCTACATCAACCAGCACGAGTGTAACCTGCAGGCCAATAATTTGGAAGAATTTTGATAAAGAGAGACGAAGTAACCATTTCAAAGTATATTTTTGGTGCATACAAGATGTCGCTAGTGCACAAAATAAATCCTTTGTACCAACCAATAATTAAAGTTGACACAAAGGTGAGGAATCCACAAATAGGGTCAAATGGAAACTGAAGTACTACACGAATCCCAATGTGTGATAATGTAAGTTGACGTCAAACATAAGGGAAACCACTCAGTCAAAGACCCATAATATTGATCGATGTTGAGCATAAGGTCACCTATAAATGACGCAAATAGTGCATGCAACTCTAGGTCTAATCTCAGAGAAATTTGTTGGAGTCAATAAGAGAAGACCCGTCAGTGAGAAGTCAATGGGGACCTTATTACCCAGCATGAGTGAAGGACCATGTCGCTGATGTGATACTGAGAATAACTTGATTGACCAGGTATGGCTGATAGGAATAAGCCAAGAGACACTAAAAAATGATTGACAACATGTTTACTTACCTTGAACAAAAACATGACTAGGTGTGACTCTATGACAACATAAGTTAACTTTGTATAAGTTTGTAATGCATGAGGCATTAAAAAACTCTCCATGTGATTAGAAGAGATAATGAATCGGAGGAGGACTGACTCAAAAACAAGGCTATGGCTTCCCTAAAGCCATACTAAGTCCCATCCCAATGGAGGAAAGAAGCATTTTAAGTTATGACATGACTGACTCTTGATGCCATCCAATGATGAAGACACTATCTCATTCCTGCTCTTTTTTTGGAATATTTGATTTTTTTGTCTTTTTCATATTTAAAGCCTGAAAAATAATAAAAGAATTCCTATAGTACAATAGAGAGAAAGAGTTTAAAGGGAAAGTGCACTAGTTCCTGGGACTGGAACAATCCTATGCTCAATGCAAGGTGGTGAATGTTGGTCATAAACACTCAAGGTATGTTATGTCCATGAAAAAAATAGGTGTCAAGTTGCAAAGGTTAATGAATGCATGGTTTCAACTTGTCAAAAGTCATGGTCAAAAGTGGCTTATACATGAGTCCAAATGAAGCTGTCTTAAGGCAAAAAGAGGTACAAGTGGTCAAAATGCAATGCAGTAGAACAACTTAACACATGGGAGCCTCTAGGGTATAAGGATAGAAAATAGCGAAGAAGAAGAAAAAGAATGAGGCTTCAACACAAAGTCATGGCGGGACTAAAGAGGACTCCCAAGCCTACACAATACTTGCAGCATGGGTGACATATGCTAGTGAGGATCTAACTAGGAAGCCCATTGAAGGAAATGCTCTACCATTATGTTACGATTTTACAATAAAGTGAGTGAAAGTGGTTAACAATAGCAACATAATGGGGTTGACCCTATGGAAAAATATCACAGTATGAGGTCAAGATGCATAATGCAACATAAAGGTGAAATTTATTAACCTATATGATAGTTCAAAACATGGTACCTGCCATGATAATTCAATGACCGTGGAGTCGAAGCGATGAAAAAATATCACTAAGTATTTGTTACCCTGAAAAATAACCTCTCCTAACACTTCAAGCTAAAATTCAAAAGTTTATAAAATTATAAAAATTAAAATATTGAACTTTAGAAAAGTGGTTTCTTAAATTTTGACTATAAAAAGATCTTTTTGGACACACTCCAATTCAATTTCACCATCCAAGACTTGAGAAGTGGGATCTTGGAGCAAATTTGGGCAAACTGGTCTGATCATATCCATCGACGAATTCATCAAACATGATCTCCAAGCAATTTTTCTCCTTAAACTTATCCATTTGATTGAATATTTCATGATTTAAATCAATTTTGTAGAGGTATTTGTTGTTTTCAAATAACACTCAGCATGTACACAAGTCAATAATTTGAAAATCGCATATAGAAAGCCCTATACGCGAGTTTTCTAAGGGAAAGCCGTGTGTATACATGACTATATCTAACAAAAGTCACGTACGTGCAGAGTAAGATTGAAAAACTCAATCTCTAACAAATGAAATCCCTCACTTTTGTACGATGTTGGTCATTTGGAGAGAGAGAGAGAGTATACTGATGTTGATAATGAAGTTTTAGACGATCAAGAAGCATTGGATGGATTAAAAAATTGTGGATTGCTTAAATTCTTCATGATGCCCAACATGAGAACAACGACTTGATTGTTGGAAATGTTAATTTATTATTGGGACCCAAAGAAGGTGTTATTCATCATAGATCATATGCCTTTACAAATCAAAGTAGAAGATATCTACTTCATAACAAGACTTTCCCAAATGGGAGAAGCAGTTGACATGAAAGGGAAGGTTTGTAGACGCCTTAACATTGCTGATTATATTGCTGTATATTATTCACCAGAGACTAACAAGGTTGGATCATAGGTTTTTTTGACAGTGCTAGACTCGCCAACATATCAAGGGGATCTCCCTGGTAAGAAGCCCCAATTAGACCTCAGACCGTTTGGTGTAGGAGTCCCAGTAGTGTGTCATAAGGTAATGCTTTGACTGCGATGTTGCACAAAGGCAAGTAAGATAACTCTGTCAGTAGCAAGGGTGTGACCACTGCAGTGAGTCAAGGAAGGTGAGTGAGAGGTTCTAACACATGGGGGGTGAGATGAGTGCGCCCCTTGGCAACCCGTAGCAGTACTCAACTAAGAAGGGAACACACAAGCAAAGATGCATCACAAGCTAGAAAGCAGATTAGTCAGCAATCCAAAGTGATGGTTAAACCAACAACACATCTGCAACAAGATTCATATAATCACACATGAAGTAGTTCATACACAACTATGTAAGTTAAACAACATATAATGCTAAGCAGTCGAAGCAGTCCAACTACAATAACAACATATGCATGAAAATGTGTTGGCCCTTATTATATAAAGAAGTGTAAGTCCCAATCATATAATACATCCATGTAAACCTACTAGCCCCAATAGTGGAATGTTACAGCCACATCCGTCTACTCCTCCAAAGAGATGAACTAGCTTCGTGTAGTGAAGAAGCCATGGCGCATTACAATATTGTCCAAGCTTTCTCCGAGATAGTCTTATCAGAAGCTTGGCTGACCAAAAGCCCCTACAATGAGTTATGAGGGACTATTTATAGCAAAAGGTGTGGTGACCCTTGGCATTCCCTTTTGTGACAGTTCAACTACCCTCATGACTCTTCACCTACTCTATGAATGTTACGTCCAACTATTGACACTTGACTTACACTTGACATGACTCAACATTACAGTGCACATGTACTCATGTGAGACAACATGGCTTGAGCAAGCCATGCAAGACATCACTGACACTCAGTCCACTGTGATGAGACCAAATCTTTGACATGCTTGTGATGGTGAAGGTTGTGAGATGATGCCAAGCTTGGTCATCCGTGATGGTGTGCATGCACCTCATGGTGACGTCCTGCTGAAGCAAACTCTTGCCTTCGTTGCAACTAGTGCATTGGTTCGGTTACTTCATCCAACTCGTCTACTCACATGCACATGGTATTCTTGGGTGTGGCTGAACTGGAAACACACTCATGCATAATGTTTGTGCTGATTTTCAAGTTTGTACTGGTTGTCATGCACATCAACTTGCTGAAGTACATGTTTAGCTCTAGTTGGACTTGCTTCTTGTCTTCGCCTTGGTGAGTGTCCTGAATGGGTTGGATTGCATGCATGCCCACAATGACATGAATCCCTTGCATGCGATCAACACACTGCTCACCTTTTCTACCCCATGCCAGCTGCGGGGACGGATCTATAACTTATACGGGCTCATTTTCATCTGTGAGTGCATGTTGCACCCACTCCTATTCTTGCTGCAACTCATTCGTCTGTACATAGCTTCATGTTCTTCCTTGAGTTTCTGCTTCAGCACATGCAACTCCTTCTTTGTTCCATTCTCTATCTTCGTGCGATCTTCATGTTATGCCATCGCCTCATAGCCTGAGTCTCCAAAGTTTCTTTCATCATCAGTGGATTTGCTTGAGCTTGCAACATTGTTCCGCCTCTTTGTTGTCAATAACCTTCTTGTTACATTCATAGCATTCGTTGCATTTGTTGCATTCGCTATGTTGCCTTTAGCCCTTGTTCATGATGTTTCTTATTGTGATGTTGTTCTTGTCATATATTGATGTCCTTGTCCACGAACAACTTGATATCTTCGTGAGAAGGAAAGCTCATAGACATTTGATCGACTGCATCTCTAGGTGTGCTTTGAACAATGTCCTCAAATCTACTCTCTTGGAAACCATTGTACTTGCACTGCTGAGAGGCAGATGAACACCTGCAATACTTGGAGACATGGAAACAATCATGGCAAGAAATCTGTCAGTTGAAAACCAGAATGAACTCAAGAACTGATTTGCAACATACCTGTGTGACTGATCGTGAAGGTTGCGTAATTTCTATCGGGAGGTTGGGAGACTAACTACCAAGACTCCACAAGGAAAAATCTAGACTGCTAGGAGATTCAATGATTAATGGAACTGCACAATGCATAGTCCTGTCTGGCTGCTGACTACTAGATTTGTGTAATACGCAATCTTAGCTAGCAATAACTGTAGGCTTAGTGACTACATTGCAGGATTGCGCAATGCTATCTTGGTGAGGGCTGACGGGTAACTGAAAGTGAATGTGAGTGTGAATGCGTGGTGATACTGAGTGTAAGTGTAAGTGAATGATCATGCATGAAATCAGTGAATGTCAGATTCAGAAAATGTAGCAACATGCATGTGGGTGAGGCGAGTCACTAAATTGGAAACCATTCATGAAAAATAGTTTCATGCAGCGACAACAATGAGATGTCAACGAAAACTGAAACAGTGCTAAGAAAAGCTAGCATACATGTAAATGACAACAAGTGTTCAAAGAAACCAAGAAAACAATACTCATGACCCCAAAAAGCGACAGAAATGTAACACAAGGCATAGAAAGTGGGCTTACCCCAAAACAACTGAGTCGAATGTGTTGACAACTCCTAGATGTGATGTGGGATGTCAGAGCTACAACGTTGATGTGAGGAATGAGATCTATAGCGTCCGGTTGATGAGTTTTGGTAACATCGAGGTTGTGATGTGCATGCCAAAAATCTAGGGAAAGCAACACTTGGTGGGAGGTTTTTAAACTGATCCTTGCATGTAACCTCCAACTAATAAAAACAGATCCTTGAAACAAGGGATGACTTTGCATGCTAGCTTGGGAGAAGCAACCCATGCATGCAAATATTTTTTTCTCGGTCCTAAAGGGAACTGGTCAACTCAATTGCACATGCAAGAGGTTGTTCGACTGCTTGAAGGAAATGCACATTTCTGGCTGGGAGCTAGGCTAATTTCCCATGAGATTTGCTCAATTTATAGGAAGAGCAGCTGACTATTGCCCAGAATTGCACAAATTCTGGGCTAAGTAGCCCTGTCGGGGAAATTTGCGTAATTTCTACTGGGAGTGTTGGCTGGTAGAATTGCATAATTATGGAGCTGAGCAGGCTGCCAGAAAAAAATTTCACAATTTCTAGAGTTGAGGTTTTTTGCCCTCCAGAAATGCGAAATTTTCTTGGGGAAGCTGCTTAGCCTACAGCTAGACCAAGTCTGGGTGAATAGCCTATGAGGGGAATGCATCAAGATGTGCTCGACAAGCTACCTTTATGCATGAAAAAGACTAAAGCCTGTGTACTTGACAAAGAAAGACAATATGTTGTGAAAGGTTGGGAGGGAGGCTCCAAAATGAGATAAGAAAAAATTTTGGAGGGTGGTTGTAGCAACTACAACACCTGGCGACACATTGGTAGAACCCCAGCTCTCTGAATGTATCTTGTTTGTGAAAAACAAGTCTAACACCACCAGGATGTATTGTGTAGTTCTCAGCACATCTTGGTTTCACACTGGCTTGATTGTAAGATGTAGAATCTACCAAGTTCTTGGTTGATTGACACACATTCCAAGCCAAGGCAACACATTTGTTTTGATTGGAGTTGAGGAGTATATAGGTGCACACGCAGTATAGTTGTCAGAGTCTTAGTTTCATCTCTGGTGTTTCTCCACTCCCAACAGGCCTGGACAATACCCCGGTGGAGTTAAATAGGAGCACAAGAATGGCTCCACTGCCAATGAGCCTATTCAGTACCCCGACGGAGTTACTTGCATCACTTCCCTGCATAGGAAGCCTTTCTCTTCTTTCACCAAATTCATTTTTCATTTTTCATTTTTTCAACTATGCATAACACTTATTCATTTTAGAGGTGGAAGAGGGATCTTGACTTATTGAGAGTAGAAGAGGTTGTTCCAATAGAGAAGTATTTTATTGTATCTCTGACGTGCCCGTTAAAGTTTCCCCCCTCACCTTACTCTACTTGACTGAGCTAACAAGGGTTAACCCAAAAACAACTGACTAGAGAAGGTGACACTAGTTAGCGCGCAAGAGTTGTGTTTTCACAAAGGTTCACTTTGAACGGTATGTATTTTCCTTCAATATATCATGGACTAAAAGTAACAAGCTCTTCATATAGAGGCACGATGACAAATAACCAAGTAGTGATAGTTGTACAAGCCCTCTTGTACTCCACCTAGCTCGTTTCAAGAGTCATACATCGTTTCATGTGAAACTAACCTATGAACGAAACAAGCGAACTAACAAACAACAAAGAAAAGCAAAAATAGAAGCAAAAGTGAAAGCAAAGCAAGTAAGAAAACAAGCAAGCAAGCAAACAAACAAACAAAGTGAGTAATCAAACAAGCATGCAAGCAAACAACTAAAAGCAAACACTACTCCTACTCCTAAACTAACAGTGCATGGCCCTGATCACGTGAAGTGATATTTCTAGTGCGGCCACTAGAAAATTGGTTGACTCATGTTGGTGAAGGCTTGGTCTACGAGCAACCCAGCTGTGTGAACCAGAAAACATGAAAGATATAACGATGAAGACAACAACACTTTGTGTTGGACAGTGCCCACAAGACATAAGTGAGTACAAGTGCATGACGAGCAGTCTGTGGACTTGTCATAGTGTTGTGTGACACTGCGTGCAACTTTGAAGCATAGGCACACTCTTAACTATGACATGCAAGCAAATGAAAGAAACAAAAATAACTTGCGTCATACATGTTTGTTTGCAATGTAATATTCCTCCAATGCATGAGCAATGGGATCGCGTAGTTTGAGTGGAGGAGATGTGATCTGTGTGTGAGATGGATCTTCAATGTATACAAATGAGTGATGAGGAGCCTTGGGTGATTAAAAAATTTCCTGATCGGAAGTGAGACTAACCCCAAGAGAGCGAGGGCCTGACATAACCATGAGCTCAGGCTGAAGTGTCTCGATAGTCTTGGGTGTTTCAATTTCATCATCAGATAGATCATCATAAATCGGTGGCTTCGAATATCAACAGTGATGGAGTCATGATCATGATCAAATATGGAAACAAATGGATCATGACCACCATAATAAAAAAAAATCAATGATTTCATCGACATCCTCATGATCAGATGAATCAAACAGAGGGGTAGATGAAAAGCGAAAAAAATCATCCTTTGTGTTTCTAGAAAAGATAGATCAAAGATAAATTGGATTTTCAATGAATAGCTTATCCTCTCCATTGTCGAATGATGGACCAACATCCAACGAGTCCTACAAGTGATCAATAATGGGTGCATCCGTGGATGAAGACACACATGCGAAATCATGGATGGAAGGTTCACCAAAGATGTTAGGAAAGAACGAAGGGGGCTCAGATGGAAGAGAGCCATCCTTCGGCGAGTGTGGATGCTCAGGCTCCCACTTATACTCTTCATGAATGACAACACATGTTGGTTGTGCAACAACAACTCTGTCAATGGGTTGTTCCTCATTCACAACAAGTGAAGAGTCTGGCGTGGACGAACATAAGACATCATCATTTGGAGGAATACCTAAATGCAAAGACGGTGGTCGTGAAACATCATGCATATGAGAACTCGAAGGACTCACAACCAAATTTGCATGAAAATTGAGTGAAGTGATGTTGGGAGAATGTGAAATATGGAAAGGTGTGTGAGCATGATATTCAACATCACTTGGCAGTGGTGGAGCTGTTGAATGAGAGGGAGGCAGACAGCCAGTCAAGATAGTGACCACATCCACATGAGATTGCGCAGCTCTATCAATGAAGAATGTTGAGTGAGGATTGATATCAAAATTCTTCTTGGGATGGGAAGATTTCTTAAGGCAATACTCGAACTGGTCCCAAAGAGAAGAAAATTTCATCTGTCTCCTCGGAGCTTGAAACTGCAAGTCACGGAAGTGCTGCCAAAAACCAATAACTGATTCATGCGGAGCCTTCCATTGTTGTAGTAGTTTTTTGTCAAGATGGTCTGGATCAAAATTATAGAAAGTGTCTTCATTAAGATCACAGAAGTGCTCAAGTGAGTGCACACTGTCAGCCGGTAGGCGGAGCAACCATCTATGTGGAGATTCATGAAGTGTGTGTGCAAGTAGCAAGTTGGCCTATTTGTGAGAACACCCATCTTCCTCATGAAGCACGGAGAGAAAGTCATGCAAGTACTCAGGCCAGGCCACTCCACCTTCACCATCATATGTGAAAGTGGAAAAGAGATAAAAAAGCTCCCTCGTTATGGAGACATCTTCACGATTCGAAAAACATCGTGGAGAGAGAAGAGTGCAAGAATCCATGCAAGGTATGCAAAGGTTCAAAACTGGATGAGAGGACACAACTTATCATCTGGCCCTCCTTCTAGCACTAGAAATGTTGACGGTGCTGGATCTGCCAACATGTCAAGGGGATCTCCCTAGTAAGAAGCCCCAATTAGACATCAAGCTGTTTGGTGTAGGAGTCCTAACAGTGGGTCGTAAGGTAATGCCTTGACCGCGATGTCGCACATAGGCAAGTAAGATAACTCTATCAGTAGTAAGGGTGTGAATGTTGCAGTGAGTCAAGGAAGGTGAATGAGAGATTCTAACACATGGGGGGTGAGATGAGTGCACCCCTTGGAAACCTGCAGTAGTACTCAGCTATGAAGGGAACACACGAGCGAATATGCATCACAAACTAGAAAGCAGATTAGTTGGAAATCCAAAGTGATGGTTAAACCAACAACACATCTACAACAAGATTCATATAATTGCATACGAAGCAGTTCATACACAAATATGTAAGTTAAACAACATATATTTCTAAGCAACCGGAGAATTCCAACTACAATAACAACATATGCATGAAAATGTGTTGGCTCTTATTATATAAATAAGTGTAAATCCCAATCATACAATACATCCATGTAAACTTGCTAGCCCCAACAGTGGAACTTTACAGCCACATCTGTGTGCTCCTCTATAGAGACGAACTAGCTTCGTGCAGTGTAGAAGCCAAGGCACATTACAAATACTATCCAAGCTTTCTCCAAGATAGTCTTATTAGAATCTTGGCTTACCAAAATCCCATACAATGAGTTATGAGGGACTATTTATAGCAAAGGGTGGGGTGACCCTTAACATTCCCATTTGTAACAGTTCAACTACCCTCATGACTCTTCACCTACTCTATGACTGTTACATCCAACTATTGACACTTGACTTACACTTGACATGACTGAACATTACATTGCACATGTACTCATGTGAGACAACATGGATTTGGCAAGCCATGCAATACATTACTGACACTTGGTCCACTGTGATGACACCAATTCTCTGACATGCTTGTGATGGTGAAGGTGGTGAGCTGATGCCAAGCTTGGTCATCTGTGATGGTGTGTATGCACCTCATGGTGACATCTTGTTGAAGCGAACTCTTGCCTCTGTTGCAACCAGTGCATTGGTTCAGCTCCTTCATCCAACTCATTTGCTTACATGCGCATGGTCTTCTTGGGTGCAGCTGAACCAAAATCACATTGATGCATAGTGCTAGTTCTGATTTTCAAGTGTGCGCTGGTAAATGTTCAGCTCCAGTTGGACTTGCTTCTTGTCTTCACCTTGGCGAGTGTGATGAATGGATTGGATCACATGCATCACAATGGCATGAATCCCTTACATGTGATCAACACCCTGCTACCATGTCTACTCCATGCCTGCTGCTGGGATAGATCTATAACTTGTACAGTGGCAATTTCATCCGTGAGTGCATGTTGCGCCAATTGTTGTTCCAGTTCCTGCTGCAACTCATTGCTCTATCCGTGCATCTTCATGTTCTTCCTTAAGTTCCTGCTTCAGCACACGCAACTCCTTCTTTGTTCCATTCTCTATCTTCACACAATCTTCATGTCGCACCATCGCCTCATAGCCTGAGTCTCCAAAGTTGCATTCATCATCAGTGGATTTTCTTGAGCCTACAACTTTGTTTCACCTCTGTGTTGTCAACAACCTTCCTCTTGTATTCATTGCATTTGGTATGCTGCCTTCAACTTCTGTTCATAATGTTTCTCGTTGTGATGTTTCTGTTGTCATACCTTGATGTCCTTTTTTATGAACAACTTGATATCTTCATGAGAAGGCAAGCTCATAGGCATTTGATTGACTATATCTCTAGGTGTGCTCTGGACAGTGTCTTCGACTCTGCTCTCTTGGAAACCATTGTACCTGCACTGTTGAGAGGCAGATGAACACCTAAAATACTTGGATACATGGAAACACTCATGGGATGCAATCTGTCAGTCAAAAACCAAAGTGAACTCGAGAACTGATTTGCAACATACTTGTGTCACTGATCATGAAGGTTGTGCAATTTCAGCCTGGAGGTTGGGAGAAGACTACCAAGATTGTGCAAGGCATAGTCTGGGCTACTAGGAGATTGAATGACTATTGAAACTATGAAATGCAATGTCTAGTCTGGCTGATGACTGCTAGATTTGTGTAATGCATAATCTCAGCTAGCAATGACTGCAGGCTTAGTCACTGCATTGTGCAATTTTCTCGTCCAGCAATCACTGTCCCTCAAGATTGTGCAAAGGAGGTCTAGGATATAGTTTTTGGGTAGAAATGCGCATTTCCTAAGAGGATGGCAGAGCGTTCCCTCTGAGGATTTGACAATTCTATCTTGGTGAGGCTCTTGGTGAGGCAGAGTCGAGGCCAAGGATGCCTAGACTCGCCGACGGGCAACTGAAAGTGAATGTGAGTGCAAATGCATGGTGATACTAAGTGTAGGTGTAAGTGAATGATCATGCATGCAATTGGTGAATGAAAGATTCATAAAATGGAGCAACATGCATGTGGGTGAGGCGAGTCGTTGAATTGGCGACCGTTCGTGAAAAACAATTTCATGCATGTGACAACAGTGAGATGTCAACGAAAACTGAAACAATGATAGGAAAAGCTAGTATACATGTAAACAGCAGCAAGCTTTCAAAAAAATCAAGAAAATAATACTCATATAAGGCATGGAAAGCGGCCTTACCCCAAAACATCTAAGTTGAATGTGACGACAACTCCTAGACATGATGTGGTATGTCAAAGCAGCAAGGTTGATGTGAGGAATGAGCTCTGCAGCATCCCATTGATGAGTTTTGATAACATTGAGGTTGTGACGCACATGCCACAAATCTAGGGAAAGTGACACTTGGTGTGAGGTTTCTGAACTAATCCTTGCATGTAACCTCTAACTACAGAAAATAGATCCTTGAAACAAGGCATGCCTTTGCATGCTGCCTTGGGAGAAGCAGCCCATGCATGCAAGTCTATTTTGTTCAGTCCTGGAGGGAACCGATCAACTCAGCTGCACATGCAAGAGGCTATTCGACTGCTTAAGGAAATGTGCATTTTTGGCTGGGAGCTGTGCTGAATTCCCAACAGATTTGTGCAATTTCTGGGTAGAGCAGTTGACTGCTGCCCAGATTTGCACAAAATTTGGGTTGAGCAGCCTTGTGGGGGAAATTTGTGCAATTTTTGCTAGGAGTGTTGGCTGGCAGAATTGCGCAATTCTGGAGCCTAGTAGGCTGCCAGACAGAATTGTGCAATTTCTGGAGCCTAGTAGGTTGCCAGACAGAATTGCGCAATTTCTGGAGGGGAGGCTGGTTTCCCTCCTAAAATGCATAATTTTCTTGGGGAAGATGCTCAGCCTGCAGCTGGACCAAGTCTGGGTGAACAACTTGTGAGGGGAATGCATCAAGCTGTACTCAACACACTGCCTTTGTGCATGAAAAAACACTGAAGCTTGTGTACTTGATAAAGAAAGACAAGGTGTTGTGAAAGGTTGGTAGGGAGGCTCCAAAACGGGTTAAGGAAAATTTTTGGAGGGTTGTTGTAGCCGCTACAACAGGTTCTGACAAAGTAAATCACAAACTTGCCAATCAAAATCATCCTTTTCTCCATTTTGAGTGTCACACGGAATGAGTCGAGGTTGCGGACAAGATCGACCTCCCTAGTATCTAAAGATATCTAGTGACAAGCAAGCCAATCAAAAACTATCTTTCTCTAAATATGCAATTAAAAACAAAGGCAAACACGTGTTTTAGGCATACCTTGGATCCAATGCAAGTTTGTGGAAGCCTCGCTCCTTTTGCTCCAAATGAGCTCCCTTGAAGCAAGTCTACAAACACAAACAAGCAAACAAATTAAATAGCACCTGAAAAGCCAATATCATAAAGCATATTCATCATAATGATCAAGGAGATTATGAAACAAGCCACATAAGACAATTTGTTGAGAAAAATGAATGTGATTGTATTAATTCAAATGAAGAAGAACTTTACAACCTGTGCCTTGATGCTGTACAAGCTCCTCCCAGGGTCCGACAAGAAGTCTCCTCTACTTTGACAAGTTTCACTCACTTCCCAATGAAACCAAAAGGTATGTGATCTCTCCTCTCAAGTTTAACTAGGAGGTCCCAATTCCATCTGCATTTACCCTCAAAATGTTCAGCTTCTAACCTCCCTAGCAACTGACCCAATGCCTTAATTTATAGTGCAATGGAGGGAAGTTACTAGGTACTCCTTCAAAGGGATAAATCCCTCCTTCAAAGGGATAGATCCTCCTATCAAGGGATTAGCTCCTTCTCTTTTGGGATGCATGAACCACTTTGGAGCGAACAATCCACGTCAAAATCATTCTAGAAACATATAGAATTAACCCAAAAGGAGTTTTTTAAGATAAACTTGCGCCTTTTTGACTTTCACAGGGGTACGCACCCACCCCTTTACAGACAGAGCATGCAGGTACGCAGGTATTATGAACAAAGGTTGCGGGTTCGCAGGTAAAAGTAGGAGAAAGTGTGGAACCAGAGTAATATTGATTTTAAAAGTCTTTCTCTCTTTTGCAAAGCTTGACATGAAGAGTTAAGGTTTGAGACTTGCTTAAGAGGTTAGTATAGGTGATGATAGATCCATACTGACTGCAAATTGTCATGGTGACGATATTTTTGTGTAACAAATTGCCCCCTAAAGTGCGAAGTCTGTAGTAGATGAGGATTTCATTTATCATTTAATAAGAGTGAAGTACTTTATCATTTCGAGGATTATCTTGCGAAGAGCCCGGTTGGAACCTGTAAAAACATTCAAGTGCAGAAATATATATATGAGATCATATCATCGCTGAGGTAGGCATTCCCATACCCAGATCAAAACTAACTAGGAAACTGAAAACTGACTAGAAAACTAACTACTGCTCTGATATAGGAATGATCTTGTAATACATCATAAGTATAGACACATGTAGACATAGTATGGACGCAACCATCTGTTTATGAATAGTCTACAACATAATGAATACAAAATTCCATGCAGCCTGGATGGTGGAAACTAGATCCAGGGTCTTCACTTCTACTCCCCGAAATAGTACGATTCTATCCATGTGAATAAATGTGTCGAAGTCGAACATGGTAGAAACCACTTGATTACCAGTTGATGATGTAAACTGTTAACAAGTGTGAGAGAAACCAAAAATAATGAAAATGGCTCTCAAAGTTCTCAGTACATTCCATGAGATGTGATTAGATGTGTCGATGTCGAACATGTCACGGAATCCTTCAATTGAAGGTCAATGATGCAACCTATCGTTGAAGAAGAGAAGCCTGCCATTGAGGCATGCAGATCCCAAGGTACTGGTGATTTCTAGATCATCTTTTTAGATAGAGAGCTGAAGTCGATAGAAAGCGATCTATCATAGTCAAGCCCATGACATGAAATCATAGATCAAGTTTGAATAAATTTAGTTGCAAGCACTGATTCAGGGATGGTCAAGATGGAATGACAGATATTTTTGCAGATGAATGACTTATTCACACAGACCTCTTGAACACATAATGACACGAGAGATGGTTTGGTGACGATTGACCCAAAGTTAATACCCAGAAACTGGTTCAAGACATTCAATGTGGTTTGATCAAATATTAGGTAAAGGATTTCCCAAACCAGGTGAATGAAAGTGTCGTGTTCGAGACACGTTACAAAGTATAACAAACAGGCTCATTTTTCTCTCTTTTCCCCCACCATTTTTGCAAGTACCTCTTTATCTTTTACAAGCTTGAGGAGGATAACATATGCTTGATTATAAGCTCACCCTTCGGGTGAGTCCAACTTAGTTTAAATTCGAACCCTAAGAAGGAGTGGTATGTTCCTGTTTGTAATTGAACAAGTCCTCTACTGTCAAAATTTAACGAGTCCAGTATAGGCGAAACTCAGCGTTTTTCATTTTTAGAGAGTCTGAAAAAACTTAAGAAAACTCTAGGGTTGACTTTTTCATAAATTTTTGCCTCCCAAGCCCGAAAGAGTATAAAATAATACTTGAGAGAACCGCTTGATATTTTATGATCAAGGAGTACTTTCCGTAATTAGTGCCAATGATCCAAAAAATTAAAAAAGCGATCAACGACACGTCATTTTATGACCAATATTGAATTTGAAATGACAAAAACCCGACAATCGTTTCGTGTTTTTAGGGTTAGAAAAGCGCTATAAGAGGACCATCTTTTTAGTTCCATTTTAGAGAGCTTAAAAAGAAAAACTCGGAAATCTTTTCATGTTTTAGGAGTCAGAAAAGAGCTTAAAGGTGACTCTAATGGTTTTTCGTTGAAAAATGATTAATTTCACCTGAAAATCCGTTATCCTGAACAAAAACTCAAACATTACTCATACATGTTTAATAATAGGTTAAAATGTCACAAAAACACCTTTTTAAAGTGAAATATAAACAAATTTAGAATTTATTTACCCAAAAAACTTATAAAATGGACTTTTTACCATTCATTTTTACCATTTGAGATTTGGTTGAGAAAAAAGGTCTTTTGATGAGAAACTTCCTGCGAAGATTTCGGAAAATCCATCTGTCGGAATCGAACGCTGTCTCCTCCAGGTAATCCACATCGTCCTACTCTTTATTTTTGTCCAATTGAAATCATTTTTTAGGGTTTGATTTTTGTTTTTTGGGAGGTTTTTAGGTTTCAAACCCGTGCGCAGGGGCCCGCAGGTTCACCACAGGGGACCTGCGTACCCTGAATTTGTTGCAATGGACAAAAAGGTCGGGGTATGCACCTGCCGTGGAGGCAAGGTGCGGACCCCACGCACTGTCCCTAACAAGGGGGTGCGTACCCCTCGCATAGGTTCACAAAAACCTAACTAACTCAAAAAATACCCAATGAAAACAATTTTTCATGTTCTAACTCACCTTTTTACTTGATTGTAGGATATCCACCATGCTTTATTGGTGAGAACGGGAGCACGAGGGTGTGGACCTCGCCGCGATGAATCATCAACCTTCGATTGATGCATTAAAGGCATGTGGCTTATACAAGTTCTGGTCCATACCTGGCATGAGGGCCCAGGTGGACTTTTTGCAGTGGCTGGTTAATATATGGAGTATACAGGACCAATGCTTCTTTATTGGTGGACACCAGCTCAAAATCGAGCTAGCTGACATATATTTCTTAACCGATTTTCCCAGGAGGGGTGAACACTTGACTCTATTTGGGCCTAGGGCAGGTGGCCAATCTGTCGAGAGCCTCCGCTTAGACTTTTGCAATGTTCAGAACTGGGACAAAGGGATAGATATCAAAACCATATCCCTTCCTGAACTCATGGTTATATCATTTATAGTTACCAGGATCTGTGGCAGTGTAGCGCTACACGTTTCCACTAGATCCCAGATGCGGATGGCAGTTGATTGCTTCCGAGGCACCATTTTCAACTGGTGCGATGCTGTGTTGGCGAATCTGGAGGGCCTCCTGACCAGGGCCAAAAACGGACAGCTAAAGGCCTTTGGTTGTGGGGCTAAAGTTGTGAGTTTTGTCCTGCAGAAGGTTCTGATGCTGATCCCACAACAACTTACAGTTGGAGCTGGGCTTCCTCGAGAGCCCAAACTGATGCGATGGGTTGCAGTTATGACCCATCATCCTGATGAGGGGACTGAGGTCATTCGATTCAAACCTGAGTATTTCCAATGGTTAGAAATTCATGGTTTTGCTATTCAGGACTTCCCTTATGCTGGGGTTGATTTTCGTGTAGACCCAGACATGGGTCTTCCGCTAGGAGAGCAATGGGATGATGCAGGTAAAATCATTTTCAACGTTTTTCCTAATTTATTTTTCAGTTGTTTTTATATCGTCTCAAAACTGATAGTAAAAAGTTTCAAATGAAGATGTGAGCCTATGGCGACCAGTCGCTCCTCGGCCTTACGAGAGGAAACAACCAGTTGCACTGGCTCCAGCCCCACAGGATGAATCAGCAGAGACCTTAGCCGAACTGGAGAGTCATTTAGAGCGCTTGACAGGGGACATGCCCGAGGCCAGTATAGATGACATCTCTCGTCGACTTCAGCGTTACGTGATTGGAGTCGCAAGACCCTTTAGAAGGTTCCTTTGTAAGGTGGCTCGTGCAGTGGTTTCGTACCGAGATCATCACCAGTGATGGGATGATCACCTATTGTAGTCACATGTGACATTTTTCCTTTTTTGTACTTATCATTTTTGCCGATCATAAGGTGTTTTTCAACCTATGATCGAGGATGATGTATTATTTTGACACACTCCTATATATATGATATCGTTATTACCAGTTTGTCTCGTTAAACATGTTATGGAATGTTTGTAAATTTACTTGTATGATTATTGCACATGTCTACTTAACATTTGAGAAGCAACTGCATCTGCTAATGTATTTAAAGATCTTGTAATATGCTGATACTCAATATAGTCAAATTCACGTTCAAAGAGACGCACTCTCAAAAATAATCTTAATAAAACTAGATTTCTAATGGTGTATACTCTATTACGCTGTAATACAACGAGTTCAGAATCTAACATCACTATCAAACTTCGAATCCCAAATGAAATGGATTCAGATAATAACTCAATCACTGCACTATACTTTGCAATGTTGTTTTTTGTTTGACCGAGGCTTACCCCATGCATAGATACCAACTCGTCAGAGGGCGAATAGATAACCCAAGCTGCGGAAGAAATATTCCGTATACTACGACAAGTGCCATCAGCGAAACCAATGTATGTTTGGAGAGGTGTTGACATCTGCGACATCAAATGTAAAACCAAGATAAGCAGGAATAACGACGAAAAATTCACTCTCTAAGCTAAGCACACTTTAATCTAAAACACACCAGCTAGAAGAAAAACTAACCTAACTAAAAAACCTCCACACTCATTTTAAGCATAATACCTCTTCAGGTAAAGACCATTTTTAGGTTTACCTAAAGAGACTCCGTCAAAGTCTACCAATTCATAGGCCCCTTTCGCTAGCTTTTGCTTGACAACATAGGGACCATGCCACATAGGCACGAATTTTCCAGCGCCTAATTTATCGTTTGCTTGATCGTAAAATAAGACTAGATCGCGTTTCAAAAAATTTCGAGGGGTCACATTTCGATCATACTGAGCTTTAATTCATTTGGCATGAGATTCGATCGCTAATGCAGCATCGCGACAATTCTCATCTAGCTGAGCTAAGTATAACAAACGTCTTTCCTCTTTGGAAGTAGCTGGAAGTAACTCAATGGCCATTCGCAATGACGGGATTTTGCACTCAATAGGTAACACAGCTTCCAAACCATAAACTAGTTGGAAAGGAGTGAACCCTGTTGATGTTTTAACTGAGGTTCAATACGCCCACAGCGCTAAAAATAGCATGTTGTGCCAATTCGACCAATGAATCCCAATGATTCGTCGGATCATGATGACGAGAACTTTGTTGATGGCTTCAACCAGGCCATTTGCTTGTGGATAATAAGGCGTTGAACTGTCATGACGTAAACCAAGTTGGTCTGTAAGTTCTGTCATCATAACGTTTCGAATATGATGCCCATGATCAGTGATAATTGCTTGTGGAACACCAAACCTAGCAATGATATGATTGAATACAAAAATCGCAGTTGTTTTGTCATCTGCCTCAAATGTAGGCATCGCCTCGACTCACTTAGTAAAATAATCTACCGCAAGGAGAATATATGCATGCCCCCCGGCTGAGTGAGGGTTACTTGTAATAAAATCGATACCCCATTTGGAAAAAGGACCAATGGAAATGATAGGGTGAAGAGGAGCAGGTGGAGCACACATCTTTCGATCAAACATTTGGCAATTGTGGCATTTTCGGACCACAATAATACAATCTTTAAACATAGACGGCTAGAAATAGCCAGCACGCAATATCTTTTGGGCTGTGTCATACCCATACATATGACCGCCACATGCTCCAGAGTGACACTCATTAAGGACCCTTTCAGCTTCCTCATGCGTCAAGAAACATCAAAAAATAGAGTCCGCCCCATGACAATAAAGAGTATCTCCAATAATTTTGAATTGTTGGGACTGGAATTGGATTTTTGGACAGTCCGACCGTGAAATATCTGGCCGAAAGGTTTGGGTTTGGAGATAAATGATGATATCCCCATAGCACGGATCTAAAGTGTTGATTAGAAACAAGGATTTGTCTGCAATGGGCACCTCCGCTACAGTTTCCGTGTCAGCACGCAGGAAGTCACACATTAATTCCCCAAAAACTAAAGATTTCTTTGACTTAGACTTTTCAAACTCCAAGTCGAACACCTGCAGGATAACAATCCATTTGGAGTACTTTCCCCCCAGCAATTGCTTGGTCAAAATATAGATCATAGGGTTGCAATCGGAAATAACTGTAGTTTTATGTAGTAAAGTGTAATGACAAAAACGTTGGACAGCTTGAACAGCTACCAATGCCCATTTCTCCACATCTGAGTATTTTAGCTCAGTTGGATTTAACATGTGACTAAGGTAATATATCACATGTTCAGTACCAAATTCATCTTCCTGAACTAACACGATTCCGATGGTGGAATAGGAAGCGGCGAGATACAAGAAGTAGTCCTGGTTGTAGTTGGGAGGATGCAACAACAGTGCATGGGTCAACGCGTGTTTTAGCGCATGAAAATATTTCTCAACTATCTCGTCCCAAAAGAATGAAGTATTGTGCTTCAACAATCGGGTAAAAACCTCTGTGATCTCGGCATAGTTAGGGATGAATCGACGTAAAAAGTTTTCTTTCCCTTGCAAACTTTGGAGTTGGCGAAGACTCGAAGGAGGAAGAAATTGGATAATGGCTTCAACCTTCGAGGGGTCGACACGAATGCCAGCTTTCGAAACAACAAATCCCAGTAACCGACCCATTTCAATGCAGGACACACACTTGTGGGGATTCAGCCTAATCCGATAATGCCTACATCTCATAAAGATTGCTCTTAAATGGACGAGCTAGCCAGCTTGATGTAATGAATGAGCAGGCAAGTCATCAAGATAGGGTTGCATAATGTGCTTAATATCATGAGAAGCGTAAGACATGGCCCGTTGAAAAGTTTCCCCGATGTTCTTAAGCCCAAAAGGTAATTTGCAATAAGAAAATTTCCCCCATGGACAAATGAATACCGTTTTTGGTTGATCAGCAGGTAGAATATTGATTTGATTGTATCCGGAAAATCCATCCATAAAGGAGAAAATTTCACTGTCAGCACAATCGTCAATGATTTGATCGATATACGGAGTAGGGTAGTTGTCTTTTGGACATGCTCGATTAATGTACCTATAGTCGATACATATTCTTATTGTCCCTTGCTTTTTGTTAACAGGAACAATATTCGATACCCAATCCGTTAACAGGATTGGATAAATGAAACCTGCTTTGAGTAATTTTTCAACTTCTGCTTTAATCGCAACGGCTTTTCTTGGGTGAATCTGACACAAATGTTGTCGGACGGGTTTAGCATCCGGGTAAGTTTTGGTTTCATGAACTACAATTGTTGGGTCAATCCCTGGAATTTCCTCATATTACCAGGAAAACACATCGCGGAATTCTTGAAATAGGGCCTTATATGTTTGAATTTCATCTTCCGTACAAGAGGCACCTATTGAACGTTTTCAACAATTCCAGGCTTAACTGAAATGTCAAGGGGAATAGTTCGAGAAATATTTCCCAAGTTTAACTTGGAATCGGGATGTTTCATTGGATTCCGAGTGTCCTTAACATATTCAATCGTAAAAATTGATGAAAAATCATTTTCAAAATGATCGCTCTCGGGTAAAAACGAATATCTGTGATGAATATCTTCCCATGGTAACTCATCGACGCATAGGATTTCACGAATTTGTTCATCCATTTGAACAAGTTCAGAAAACGTTACTAAATCCGAGTTTGATGTCGAAAGTTATTCTTCATGGACCACATTCATTAAGTCGATTTGGGTTGATGTTGTGTCAGAAAACAACTGCACAGTCTGATACGGAAGTTCATACGGACTCAAAGGCATAAAAGTACTAAATGAGTCTATCTCACATTCAGAAGGTATGTTCCAAGGATCATCATTAACAATGGTTTCTGATGAAATCATATGAATGGTTGTAGTAGAAGACGATGCGTTGATAGGAGGGAAAGGAAAAGTGCCCAGTAAACTGAAATCTTTAACTAATCCTACACCAACATCCTTATAAGGGATCGTCGCTTTGCCAACATGCTGAATGCTCTCAACAGAGGCTGGGTCGGATGAAAAGTATGACAACTGGTCTATGGTTACGATCTTTCCATTATGAGGGAACTTTATAAGTCGAAAGACCAATGAAATAATAGCTGTCATAGCATAAGACCAACTATGACCCAAGAAAAGGGTGTAATCCAAAGGGGCATCAACCACCTCCACATCTAGATTAACGGTTTTACCTTCAACCCCTATAGGTAGATCTTGTAAAATGCCAAAGGGATGAAACCCATGGCCATCAAAGGCCTTAAGAATTGTCGAGGATTGATTTAGTGAAGGAGAACCAAGTGATCTCCAACACTGTATCGACATAATACACGTGGAAGCTCCCTCATCAATCACAGTCCTATGAATAGGTCTATTTTTTATTATCGCTAGAATCTGGACAACCATCTGATGAGGTAAGTGCGGTGCACTATTTTCTAGATCGAAGATTATAAGGTTCGGGTCCTGAATGTCAACAACTCCTATAACCGACAAAAGTAACTTGCGTTGTGCTGGACAGGATTGCAGCACTTCCAAAGCCGACATTGTTGAGGGTGAAACAACTAAATCCTCAATAATGTTATAGTTCTGAGTTGCTCTCATATGTGGATTGAAAGCAGACTTTCGAAGTATACCCTTGGCTGGCGGTCTGATTACTAGGTCTGGATTAGGTTTCGTGATCTGTAGTGGATCGGAACCTGGAGCTGAGGTTGATGGGTTTGAATGAGAAGATTCTTCTTCTTTACCATCAACAGGACTTTTACTGCCATAATCTTGCGATCAAGTCACAATCCTAACATGGGACATCATCAATATGGGTTCTTCATTGACATTGGAGGACGAACCTATCATCTTAATGTCTTGAGCTGGGAAAGGATCCTTCAAGACAACAGGAGTTTGGGAACCTTTGAAACTTTTCGCAACCTCTGGGCGATGAGGGCAGTCTCTCGTATAATGTTCTTCATCGCAGATGAGACATGGATAACGAGGTTTGTGTTTTTCATCAGTTGGTTCCGCTTTTTCTAGTTTCTCTTTTGAATTTTTATTTGCTTTATTCTTCTTCTTCCCTTTCTTCTTACCACCTGTTTTTGATTTAGCTGTAGATGAATCTACAACGTGAACATTGGCAGAAAGTTCCGCGGAAGACTCTCCTGTCGGGGAATCTGGCAAGGTTATGATAGGAGAAGAATTCTTGGAATATTTCTTCTTACTTTTGGTATTAACCGTACCAATCATACCATCAACGGCGTGAGACCCTGAAGGAGCAACAACGATTTGATTTTGTTTGGGTAGATCAGGGATTTTGTCGTGTAACGTACCTGACTGAGTATAAACTAAGTCAAGGTACTCTGCTTGAGCAATTACTTGCTCCTCAGTAACTACTCCGGCCTTAGCTACATCCTCAGTGATCTTGGGTAGTAAAGATTTTACAAACCATTCAGCTAAGATCTGATCCGGGATATAAACATTCACTAAACACCGTTGACATCTGCATTCATGGATATGATTTGAAATGTAAGTGGACGTTGATTGCTTTAACGAAGTTAATAATTTTGTGCCATTGTCATATCTGACTGGCAACTGAAAATGAGTTAAAAACGAGGTAGGTAACTGACTAAAGTTATAAAAAGTGGTAACTCAATGTACCGCTTGGCCGCAAGACCAAATAGAGTGCACTGGAAAAGACGTAAATGAATCGAATCATCTGAAATGGAATTATATGCACACCAGAGATGATAAGTCATCACATGGTTTGACGCGTCCTCTCCTGGCTTACCCTCGAACTTAGGAATATCACTGGGCAACTTATGAGGCATTGGCGGCCAATACTGAAGATAGTTAATTGGATCGTTTGTAAGGCGCGTCAAGTCAAGCAAGTCCAAAGTTGCGATAAATGACAACTGACGATTAGGGTCCCTAAAACTCTGGGTTTGCAAACTAGCCCCAAGAGGAGGATATCCAGGATAAATAGGAACGGGGATCACATTTGGGATACTTTGACCTCCTGGAAAACTAGGATTAACCAGACCATACTGGGGTTGCTAAGGTTGTTGATATGTATACTGAGTGTATGGTTGATACTGATAGGTTGGTTGCTGTAGTGCAGGACTGTATTGGTACTGTCCTTGGTATGGTTGTTGATTATATTGAGGTTGAGTGGTGACAACCGTACTTCCTACAGGTATTTGAACCGAAGTATGGACCATGGGTCCAGACTGAGGTAAAGATGTCGAAGGAGTAGATACAGGGAGAGTAGAAACCGGAGCTGCTGATACTCCAGAAGAAGGTGGGGTATATGGAACAGATGTTGCTGTAGTCGCAGCAGACGTTTGAGGCGGAGTACGAGGCATACTAGGCCCATACTGAGAAACTACAGAAGGTGCAGAAGTTTGAACAGTAGGCTAGACAGGTTGTTGGGATGAACGAGAAACCAAGGGTTGTCTAGTTTGAGATGACAACTACACATTTAGTTGTAAGACCTGTTGAGATTGAGATGGATCCCACACTAAATTTGTTTGGGGTATGGACCCATAACAGGTTGAGGATATTGAGGACCATAACCGGGTTGAGGGTAGGGTTGATAATATGATGAACCCGATGGTGGTTGGTAACCTTGAGTTGGGTACTGACCTTGGGGTTGATAACCCTGAGGCACGTACTGATACTGGGGTTGACCTTGAGGAATGTATTGATATCGAGGTTGATTTTGAGGTGCGTATTGATACTGAGGTTGACCCTGAGGTACATATTGATACTGAGGTTGGCCTTGAGGTATATATTGAGTCTGGGGTTGACCTTGAGGAACGTACTGTCCCGTAGGTATGTACTATCCTTGAGGTTGTCCCCCAGGCGCAAACTGAGTACCTTGAGGTTGCCCCCCAGGTATATATTGGGTACCTTGAGGTTGCCCCACAGGAACATACTGGGTACCTTGAGGTTGGCCCCCAGGCGGAGACTGGCCACCTTGCAGTTGAGGATTAGGAATGGATCCTTACATCATGAGAATATATTCTACACTCAACAATTTAGTACCACTACTTCCAGTTAATAACTTATGTTCGATAGGTTGAGGAGATGCTCCCGAAAAAGTACCAGAAATGGACTGATACCCAACGGGAACAGAAGGACCACCGTACAAAAAGGTTTCTGGAGATTTAGAAAACATGGATGACTGATTAGACATATTCAACAAAGGATAGTAATCTCTAGGTGCTGGGTGATAAAAAATACGAGGTGGTGAAAAACTTAGTCCCGGGTTTTCCAAAAGATTAGTCAATGAACGATACCAAGAACTGCTCCTAGGTGGACTGTAAAAGATTGATTCACACTCCGGAAGGTCTAAGATAGGTCGATCTTCTGGAAAAGGAAAACTTTCTTCGTTGTCCAGAATAGCAAGTTCTTCAATAGATATAAGTCCAGAAGGAAGATCTTGGGTAATTATAGTTTCTACCCTAGGTGAACTAGGACCACTAGAAGTTGGAGAAACAATCTCTGATATGGGAGTAGCAGCAATTTTAGATTCGGGTTCAGATATTTCAGGCTCTTCACCTATATCACTAGTAGATGCAACACTACCAGTAACTTCTGAAATTACTAACGGTTGAGAATCAGAATGTGCTATCCAAGAAGATTCTCCTTCTTCAGGTGACCCACCTCTACTGTCACTAGGAGTTACGAGGAATTTCAAGCCTTCAAGCTGGCTCGGTATGTTGTCAGGAGGTTGGCCCCAAAGTCTATGGGACTTCCTCAGTAACTCAGCCATGTTTACAAACTCAGGAGATTGGCCCCGAAGTCTACGGGACCGCCTTGGTAATTCAGCCATAGCTAAAGACTTTTAACTACTTCACACGCAAACAAAGTAAAATCTCAATGAAAACCACCTAAAGCCTCTAAAGAACGAAACAAATTGAATCACACACCTAAAGAATCTAGGAGATCAATCACACACAAACATTAACTTTTCGGACCGAAAAGACTAGTTGGTGATGAAATCCAATGTCGTAGAGTTTGATACAGAAATAGCGGTCGGAACAGTTACCCCAACAACCTGCTTAATGAATAGACTAGCACAAGTTTCTCCACTTAACCATCTCGAGTCAAGATAACCCCCCAGAAAATCCAAGTGAGTCTAGCCGACGTCTACTCCAGATACAGTGGGATCTTCCCGCCACCATCACCTTAGGAAGAATCCTATAGAATATGGTCACTATGGTTACCAACAGAAATAAATATACATGGGGGAATAGTCTACGATCTGATACGCTTGCAAGGGTAGAGTAACAAGCTCAATCCCCTTGAAGGCTCCTTGACATAAACCAAGGTTTACCAACAAGTGACCCCAGGCTCCTCGACAATGGTTAATCTGAGGTTTACTGTCTGTAATACGTCAATATCTGACGTCGTTCCCAATGAGGAAGGATTGATTCCCACACTGGTTCGGACACGATCTCGTGCTTCTCCTTTAAGAGGAGCTTTCTGAGAGCATAGATGCAACAATTAGATTTCTCTCCTACCGCAAGATAAAGCTACTTGATTGTTTTACTATATTGGAGAGTTAAGTACTCCCTACTCGAAGACACTAGCCTAAGCTATGTTGGTGTAATAGAGCCCTAGAAATAAAAAGATTTCTAGATTAATTTTCTTAAGGATTATTACTTTATTGGTTTTTGATTAAGTCAGAGGTGTGGATATGAAACTAGTGGTGTGGAAGACTCGACTTAAAACATAAAATATGCACGTAAGTGATTTTAACAATCTTTTCTCATTCAATGACTGTCTAGCTAGGAAAGAGTTTGAGAAATTGCAAATGCATGAAAGCACAAATCTTTCTTAAAAACAATTTAAAGAAGGTTTGTTGTTCGCAGCTGCACTCCAGAACGAGACAACTAGGTTATTTGCACAGAAATGTTCCTTTTTTCATTGTCAAAAACGCTCAAATGCTACCAAAACAAACTTTTTCAAAAGAGATTTTCGTATTTTTATAAAAACACTTAAAACTATGATTAAAGCAAGTCTTAAGAAAACTAAAACAAATCTTGAAAAAACTATGAACAAAGAAAATCTTAAGATCTAAAAACTATAAAAAACTACTTGAAGTAAAAGCTTACAAAATATTTTTGTCTTTTCAAGGATGTTTTACTTGGAAATAAGCAAACCAAGGACTAATTTGTCCATAATCACAAATCAATCAAAAGCAAGTAACCTTTTGTTCTTTTTGTAAAAATGAAATCCAAACTTTTAACACAAGCTTTTCGAAATTTTGGAAAGAGAAAACTCAAGATGAATTACTCAACAAGGGTTGATTTTACAAATGGTTAAACTCACAAGAAGGAAATAAAAACCAAAGTGATCTGAGGCTTCTATGCTTCTAAGCTTTGAGCTACTACATGACCGAAATGAAAATCAAAACCGGCAACCAAAAATTCTAGGAATTTCACCTAAAACCCTAACACCAATGAAATTAGACCAAGGAAAGCTTTCAACAAGTCACATGCAGGTCTGGGCAGAGGATAACAATACCTAAACCAAAATAAAACTAATTAAAAAAGGAAAAATCAAGTTTTTCAAAAATTTAGCACGGTCTGCAGGCTCAAAGTTTGCACAGGTGCGTGCCCGCTCTGTGTGCAAACAAAACGTGCGTACAGCTACGCACTGTGATACAAGCACACGGTGCGAACTTCTCCTAAAGTTATGAAAAGCCAAAACAAACATAAATTCACTAAATCCACCCAATTCCACACATAACAAGTCAAAAACAGAAACAAAAAGGCAAGTTTCTCAGGTCAAAGGAAAACAAGGAAAACAATCAAGTCCCCAGTGGAGTTGCCATTTTTTCACGCGGAATGAGTCGAGGTTGCAGACAAGATCGACCTTCCTAGTATCTACTGATATATAGTGACAAGCAAGCCAATAAAAAACTATCTTTCTCTAAACATGCAAGTAAAACAAAGGAAAACAAGTGTTTTAGGCCTACCTTGGGTCCAATGCAAGTTTGTGGAAGCCTCGCTTCCTCACTCCAAATGAGCTTCCTTGAAGTGTAATTCTGAAAACACAAACAAGCAAACAATTAAATAGCACCTGAAAAGCCAATATCATAAAGGATATTCATCATAATGATCAAGGAGATTATGAAACAAACCACATAAGACAATTTGTTGAGAAAAATGAATCTGATTGTATTAATTCACATGAAAGAAGAACTTTACAACCTGTGCCTTGATGCTGTACAAGCTCCTCCCAGGGTCCGACAAGAAGTCTCCTCTACTTTGACAAGTTTCACCCACTTCC